>JASDQU010504651.1:74555-85044 GCA_032191745.1 Picea mariana | reverse complement strand
AACAGCTTGTGCAACTTCTATTCATGAAAACGAAGGGCCCAATAATGGTAGAAAGGGGAAGCTTGAATGGATTAAGTGATGAGTGAGGATATTTCCCACTTGGTTGAATCTCATATTTTCCCTATCGTTTCACACCTATAGTTTCCTTTGGATTATGTTTTAAGGAGCCACATGATGTTTTAGTTGTGTAGAAGAGGAAAAAACACTCATTTTGTTAAAAACAAGTCATGGTTTGGGTTGACCAATGCATATGGAAATAATTATATTCGAATTGGGTTCATCATCCATCTAGTCTGACAAAAAATTATCATTTCAACATTTCTTATTTCTCATTTGGATACTTCATTAATTCAACTAGTGGAATAACAATTTCTGTATTTCTCATATCAACTCCCAAAACAGAGGAGTTTCAAGACAAGAAGTATCTAGTTTATGGTTAACTCAGTTACTGATTCTTTGAATAAATGTCCTAGACATCCAGTAGAAGCCCATCCCTAGAAGTCAATTTTGATGGTTGTAGTTGTGGATGACACTTCTAAGCTTGGGAAATTGGGTAGTCTAGGCGGTTCAAGAAAAATTGATTTAGCATATGCAACCATTCCACAGGTGGTAAATCAAGTTCCATAGAAAACCTAATCTACATAGGAATATTGATTGGTTTTAATAATCTAGGGTAGAATGATATGGGGGACTACAAAGTATTATGTTTGAGGAATTTGTTTACTCTTCGTTGATAGCTAAGTTTTGATATGCTCGATCAAGCATATGGGGAATTTGACTGCTAAAAGGTAGAAATTTTATCATTTCCCAATTTTAAATTATTTTATTGTGTTGAGTGGCCAGGGGGAAAGGGAAATATGTAAAAGATTCTTTAATAGAAAATTAAATAATTTAAAACATGGAAAGAATTATATTTCATCTTGGAATAAGATCCTCACCTCAAATGGTGCCAAGTGGCCATTCATGAGTGGGTGGTTTGAATTCCTTACATCATTGCAGGGTTAGAGAATCTTCAAATTATTTGGTATCTTGGATGATAGTGTTGTGCTTGAGGAAATTTATTCTTTTTCCAAATGATAAAATGAAAATAAAATAGTCCAAAGATTTTTTTATAAAAGATTTGGACCCTTTTTGCACCCTTTTGCTTGTTTTAAAAGGGAAAAAAATAGCCTTTTGTTGTGTGAATTCAAATTTTTCTTTGCGATATAGGCTTATCAATACACTTATACAATTTTTGTAGTCTTGTAGTGTTTTTCACCTTGAAAAAGTTTCATTCCATGAGACAAATCACAATTATCATGTTGTTGGAAGTTTCTTGAGTTTTCATTGTATTGCACAATTGGAATTTTCCCTTTGTTGTGATAAAGTGAAAATGCCATGTAATTTCAAAATTTGAGGCTTTGCAACATATTGCAAGGGAAATATTTTACCTCAGTGATGTGTCACATGGAAATTAACTTTGAGATGCACAATGTCGCATGGATGAAAATATTTTCAAGCTAAGATATGTTGTGATGGAAATTACTTTCAATACGATGTATCATAACTTGGAAACTTTCAAAGTTGCAATGTATCACATCATTAGAAAACATTGAAAGATGTGATACGTCATAAAAGACAAAAATTTCCTAAGTAGTGAAAAGTTGATTTTATTCCCAAATCTTGCTAAATTTTTCTGTGTCAAAAGAAACTAAGTTTTCCTATGATGCACTGTATAGTGGCAAAGAAATCTTTCACTACAGTGTATCACACCAAAACAAATTTTCTAAAATTGTGATAAGTCACAATTTTACAAGTTTTTCTAGGATGCAACAAGATGAGTTTGCTAAAAAAGGGTTAGATCAAAAGGACTAAAGTAACTTCAAGACTTAATAGAATTTTTTGAAGAGTAAATGAGACTTATTTAAATTGAAATTTTTCTAAGTCATTGAGATCAGTTGAAAACAAATCCCTTTGAGGTTCAAAAGCCAAATATTGGAGGGGCACCAACCTCCTATTGCCTTTATCATGTGAAAAACGAAAAAAAGGGTATGGGAGAGTTGTTTCTTGTTCAACACACCATCAATTAGTTGGTATTATTTTATATTTGATTCATATCCATCCTAATATTTCCTTTGTTTTTGGTCTTGTTCCCTAGTATATGAAAATACCCCATGAGAGTCATTAGAAAGAAATAAAAATGATACTTTAGTATATCCAAGGTACAATGCATTTTGGATTACATTATAGTTCAAGGGGGACTCCTTTGTTGGTTGGTTTCACTAATTTTGATTGGATTTCCAACCCTAATTATCAGAAGTCTACTATAAGTTATGTTTTCAGTATTGGTTCTATAGTGGCTCAATACCTGTCACTTGGGATTATAAGAAAAAATGGGCTCTTTCTCTTTATTCAACGGAAATAGATTATTGAGCAACAATTAATGCAAGTAAGGAACCCTTGTGGCTTCAATAAATCTTTTCATATTTCAGATTCTAGCACCAACATCCAATCACACACTAGTGTGACTATCAAAGTGTGATCAAGCTTGAGAAAGATCTAGTTCAACATCAATGCAACAAACACATTGTGCCACACATGCATTTCATCAAAAATATTGTTTAACATCGTGTTCATGAAGTGCTCTTTTTCCTTACAGATGATCAAGTTGTAGGCATTCTCACAAAGTCTCTTACAGAAGTGAAGTTTTCCAAACTTTAATTTGTGTTAGATGTCTAGAAAGTTGTCATTAAGAGGGGATAGGATCTAATGCCTCCTTCCTTCTTATATTGTGTCACATTTGTAAATCCCAAGTTGTTCTTAAGGGGGGATGTGAAGATATTTATATACCTAGGACTTAGTTAAGATCAACTTGGAATAATGTGACTTTAGGTAAGTCTATTTCTTTAGTTTGTATCTTTAGTATACATTTGTAGTTATGTAATCTTACAGTCACGATATGTTCTAGACATAAAAGTGATCCAACGGTTCATATTCTCCTTGATACTAATGGATATAATGATCCATGGCTTAACACTGGATTGGTCCATGATCTCTATTTAAAAAGCGTGGAGGGTCATTTGTTGATGATTGATTATAAGAAACTCATATGTAAAATTCTTTTCTTTTGCATTAATATATTATGTCAAGTGGCCACATTGGCTAAGACTCTGGATGGTTTCCCTATTTAAACGTTTTAACCATATAATACACTATTGTATTGATCTTTGACCTATTTATGTAAATAATTACTTAAAGTATTTGATCAATATAAAAATACCCTATTTATCAAACAATTGTGAAATACTGATAAATTTTTTTAATATAAAAAAGAAATAAACCATTAACTCTCTGAATCAAACTATACAAATAACATACTCCTTTTTAATAACCCATTCTAAATTAAGGTTGCAGCTTCTTTTTAATAATCCATTCTATATTAAGGTTTGAAGCTCCTTTCATAGAAAAAGGTAAGAACATATGCAATTGCTTTTCATTTAAACGTAATTAAAAGTATGTGGATAAGCCCCCTTTCTCTCAAAAACCTCCCAACCATCATTTTATTTAGGAGAAATACTAACTTCAATATTACATTGATCTATACCAAGAACATACTCCTTTTTAATAACCCATTCTAAATTAAGCTTGGAGCGTCTTTTTAATAACCCATTCTATATTAAGGTTTGAAGCTTCTTCATAGAAAAAGGTAAGAACATATGCAATTGCTTTTCATTTCAACGTACTTAAAAGTACGTGGATAAGCCCCCTTTCTCTCAAAAACCCAACCATCATTTTATTTTGGAGAGATACTAACTTCAATATTACATTGATCTTTGCAAACATGAGAAATTAATATTACATTAATATTGTGTAAATCCACTATAACACATGAAAATAGCATCATAATAACTAGCAAACCTTAAACCTCTCTCAAACCTCAAACCATATTTTTAGTAATCACTAGACATCCCTCCATTAGCTGCATTGTTCAATAACTCACCAAGTCAATCATCCCTCCCCTATCTACATTGTTGACTAGGTCAATCTAGAGTGTAGTGCTGACTTCTAGCCAATTTACACTGGTTGAGATATCGTGTTTCTTTTATATGGTCTCTCTCTTCTGGACCTCTGCTTTTACTTAAAAATTATATATAAATCAATTTATGTTCGAGCAAAGCCTCTGGTTTTATTTTAAAAATCATTTAATAAATCAAAATATCTTCGATGAGTCATCCTGCAAAGTAGATAAGATCACGAAGTTTACGATTCAAAAAGATATCACGATCCGGTCAATTCTCGATCATGGTGTACGCTAAGTGTGAAACGTGGCAAACGAAGATTTTCAGTGGGCTCTTATTTGGTACTTATTTACTGGTTACGACGCTGGCCAATGAGAACTTATCACGTTGTAAACTATGGGGATTTCAGGATTTGGAAGCTCTGTCAAAGCTGCATGCGAGATCGAACTGGAGATTCTGTTCGTTTTGTGTCAATTGATGGACTGAGAACCGACGGTTTTGGAAGACAGGATCGACCGTGGCAGCTCGGAAGTATGTGATTTTCTCCGTTCGAAAATTTGAAAATTCGTGATCATGTCTTTCCAGTACTCTTCGCCCAGCAATGGGTTTTTGGTCGTTCATCGAGAGCGGCTTCCGCATGAACGATTGAAGTCAGCTGAGTCTCATGAATTCAAACAGAATTCGGTTGTAGAACAGGGCACCAGACATGCAAATTACCATGCATGGCCTGAGCGAATTTCTAGTCCGGTCACCAGTTCGCCTGGCTTTTCGTCTCATAACACAGATGGACGGAGATCCACTTGGAGTCAAAGTAATGAGGTATGGTTTTTCACTTGTTCTAATCGAGGTGTAAACTCAGAATGTCTTTGTTTTTTGAGTTTTAAAGGCAACTGCCATTGTAATTGGAGTCTTTTGGTTATTTTTCTATCGCAGGGCTCGACTGTTTTATACAGCGGAGGTCGGTCCCAGGGAAAAGAACCAGTGGAAGCTGCATCAGATGGTGTTGGGCCATCTTCATCAAGGTCTGATAATGCATCCATTGGTGTATTGGCTGCTAATTTGCATTCTAATAGAGAAAGTAAGCCGACCCCGGAGTACCTAGAAGGTTAGATTCTATCTGTGTCTCTGTTAGACCAAGATTTTTTGAGTATTGATGTATAGTAGTTGTTAATTGGAAGTATAGAAGATACAATTTCTAATCTAAGGCTATTTTAATTGGATTGTAGATGTGGGTTATTGGATAACTTAGCTGCAAAGTCAATCGTTGAGTTTACTGTTGGAATCTCTGTTCATTTGAATTTAAAATTAATTGGATTACAGTTTGGATTGTAGATTTGGGTTGCTGGAGAACTTAGTTGCAACGATTTACTGTTGGAATCTCTTATCATTTGAATCTACAATTAAATTGGATTACAGTCAGTGGTAGTTTAAACTTTTTTTTTTTTTTTTTTTTAAGTATTCTTGCTTGATAATTTGAATGTACAATTAATTGGATTACAGTCAGTGGTTTGGTTTGGTAAGGAATTAATTGGATTACAGTCAGTGGTTTGGTAAGGATTGATGTTTGGTAATTTTAATTGGATTACATGCAGTGGTGGTTTAAAGGTTTTTTGAATCTACAATTAATCGGATTACAGTCAGTGGTAGTTTAAAGGTTTTTTAAGTATTGATGTTTGGTAATTTGAATTTACAATTAATTGGATTACAGTTACTCAGTAGTAGTTTAAAGGTTTTTTTTAAATATTGATGTATAGTAGTTGTTAATTAAAAGTGTAGAGGATACAATTTGTACTCTCAGGCTATTTAATTGGATTACAGTCAATGCTAGTTTAAAGGTTTTTTTAAGTATTGATATATAGTAGTTGTTAATTGGAAGTATAGAACATATAATTTTTACTTTAAAGCTATTTTAATTGGATTGTAGATTTATTGACAATTAATTGGATTACAGTCAATAGTAGTTTAAGGGTTTTTTAAGTATTGATGTTTGGTAGTTGTTAATTGGAAGTATAAAAGACACAATTTATACTCTAAGGCTATTTTAATTGGATTATAGATTTATATACAAATTAATTGTATTATAGTGAGTGTTAGGTTAATTTTTTTTTTCAAATATTGATGTATAGTAGTTGTTAATTGCAAGTATAGAAGATACAATTTATAATACTATTTTAATTGGATTATAGATTTGAGTGATTAGACAACTTAGATGCAAAGTCAAAATATTCACTTTATATCTAAGGCTATTTTAATTGGATTATAGATTTATATACAAATTAATTGTATTATAGTGAGTGTTAGATTAAGTTTTTTTTTTCAAATATTGATGTATAGTAGTTGTTAATTGCAAGTATAGAAGATACAATTTGTAATACTATTTTTATTGGATTATAGATTTGAGTGATTAGACAACTTAGATGCAAAGTCAAAATATTCACTTTATAGCTGATTCCTTAGATAATTTGAATTTACAAATAATTTTTGACTTTATAACTGATTTTCTTTGATAATTTGAATTTACAATTAATTGGATTACAATCAGTTGTAGTTTAAAGGGATTAGCTTGTACACAAGTTGTGTTCCATAGCTAGTTTAAAGGGAATAACTTAACCAGATGTAATCCATGGATATTTTAAGACCTTTCCAACCTATCTTACCTATCCAAAAGATAAGATACATCATGCCTATGTTTAAGGGATCCATGATCCAACAGCTCAGCTTCAGGGAAGGGAGTTTAAGGATTTATGAAATCCCTTTAATTGAGGATTATAAAATCTCATGAAATCTCTTTACTTGAGGATATTAAATTAAGTGGATAATTTAATAAGAATGCCATCTACCATGTAGACATATCCCTTAACTCTTGCACCAAAAAATTTCTTGGAATATTATAGATTTTTCTTCAAATTACAATGTATTCGTATTCAGAAAATGTTATAGATTTGTTATAGCTTTATTAGGTTAGACTTATGTAAAATATTATGAAAATGTAATTTTTGTGTGAAAGGAGTGAGTTGATATTGTTTGAGTTGTTGCAGAAGAGAACGACGGAGTCCGGGACATTCATGTAACGGTGGAACAGTTGGCAGATGCGACCAGCAATGCAATGAGAAGACCTGCGCGCCATCGACAACACAGCTGGTCCGATACATCCACGTTTTCGTTTGTATCAAGTGACAGCGAAAGTATAAGCTTGAGCAGAGAATTCGATAACGTTCTTACAGTGGCCAGGACTAATTCCAATGCTGTCCAGACAAGGACTAGTTCCAATGCTGTCCAGACTTTCGATTCTAACAGCGAAAATTCATCTGTTCGGACTCCTGCAATAAGGAGTAGTCATTTGCCTGGTATTGGAGAAGAAGAACCCGCCAGGAACACGAGGGAGGAAGCTGGCCGGGATCGAGACGAGGGAGATGTGAATTATGGCAATAGCAATATAAGAGAGAGCATGGCTTTCGTGCCAAGCAGTAGTACTGTTGCAGAAGGAAATCGAGGCCAGATAAGTGTAGGTAGAGATTATTTCGCAGTCGTTCCAATCAATAGATCTCTTGGACGCCAAGGTATAAATCCAATTCATTTAATTACATGTTGGGGACTGTGATATTTGCACCGTCGATTAAGAATTGGAAGCCATAGCTGTGAAGTTAAAAGTTTATAGGGTTATTGGATGGTTAGTCACAAAGTTAACTTTTGACTTTTGATTTTGTTGTTGGATCTATGATAACCTAAATTTACAGGAGGAAAAGAAAATTTTTTTATATATAAAAGGAAAATGCTATTCACCAGCTTAGCAAAATATTTAATGTTTTATATATTGAAATATATATTATTACATTGTACTTTATATATTTCAACCTATAGAACATGAAATGATCTAAGTATTATGTATATATATATAATCATAATAATCACAATAAATTAAATCAATAAAAAATTATATTGATGATTTATTTATAATTTTTTTTAAATGAATACATCATAATATAAGTAGTAATATATAGTTATAGACTCTTAATGTACAACAATAAGTGATAGAATGTACTCTTAAGGCATTCTATTTTGTGAAGTTACAGGTTTGAAACTTTGACTTATCACTAAGTTGCTCTGATCTCTGATGACCAGCTTTGGTTTTTTTTTATTGGTATTGTCAGGCTCCACTTCAGATAGGGATGCTCCACCAAGCTCTTGGGATACCCATGATAACGAAAGAGGCGCCCTGGTGGACAGTGGAAATAGGAATGGTGAATACCTTCAGAGAGAATCTCGCGCGTCTTCCACAAGAAGTATTGAGCACCGTCTGTCGACTCCAAAGAAGCTCGCTCTGCAAAAGGTTAAGAGAGAGGAGTTAGAAGCCAAGGCCGTCGCCTGGGAAGAGGCCAAAATGGCCAAAGTTGATAACAGGTGAATTAACACATCAGAAATTAACACTGTTGAATTTTAATATAATACATAAAATAAAAGAAGCAGGCCCAGCTCTCAGACTCAATTGGGTATGCGCTAATTAGGTCTACTGTAATGAAACGTTCCATTTCAGATTCAAGAGGGATGAAGCCATTATCGATGCATGGGAGAACGAGAAGACTGTGAAAGCTAACATCAAAATGAAAAAAGTCGAGGTATGAATATCTTTAATTACTGTGATGAGTATACAACATTTCCGGCTGAGTTTTTACTTAGTACTGTTTACTTCAGAGGAAATTGGAGGAGAAGAGGGCCACGGCGTTTGAGAAAATGCAAAATGAGATTGCTAAAGACCATAGAAAAGCAGAGAACAGGAGAGCTGTTGCTGAGGCTAGAAGAGGTGCTGCAAAAGCCAAGATATTAGAGAATTCTGACAACATACGCTCACTGGGAAGACTCCCTAGAAAATTTCTCCTCTTCTAGAAATTTACTATTACAAGGACTCAATGGGATATTACCTTCGGGTTCGCTTAACTGTTATAATAAGATGGGTACTGTTTATTTCCACTCTCACCATTTACAAATCCGAAAAATGTGGTAAGCAAACTAGTGTTTGCAAAAGAAAGAGGAACACTTAAGTTTGGCTGAAAGTAATATTGTTGCTGTTCACAGAATGGTTATCATGGTACTGGACTGTAAGGTTGGGGGGAAATTATCCACTAAGTTAATAATGTTTAAAGTTGAGTGAAAATTATATACTGGGTAATAGGCAGACTATTAATTTATTGGTAGTGTACTTTTTTCCTTTTATCCGTTGGATATTACATTGTTAATAGTCCAATGTATAAGATGAAGAGGACAGACTACCAATAATTGGTAGTTTAGCAATGTACCTAGTAAATATGACTATCATCTCTAAACTCTTGTTCAAAACTTTGTCAAATAAAATAAATAAAATAAAAAATTATATTTCTCATCAAAAACATCATTTTTATTGTAGTATTTTTTTAAGTTGATGCCTTATTATTATATATTTTTTAAAATAGTATTTATGTAATTGGTAGTTTAGTAATGTACCTAGTAAATATCACTATCCTCTCTAAACTCTTGTTCAAAACTTTGTCAAATAAAATAAAAATATATATTCCTCATCAAAAACATCATTTTTATTGTAGTATTTTTTTTAAGTTGATGTCTTATTATTATATATTTTTGAAATGGTATTTATGTTGGGTTGCTATATTATCAATGTAAATTTATTTTAATTTTTAGTTTAAGATTAAATTTGTTTTTTTTTCCAATTTTACATTAAAAAGTTTATATATTAAAAAATTTAGTATTACAATAAATTTAAACTCATTTATATTATTATTAAAATGAGATTTTTAAATTTTTAGTTATTTAATTATTTTTTTAATTATTATTTTTAACCATCTAATTCATTAATTAATATAGAGAGACAACCTATAGTTACAAATATACTTAATTATTCTTTATATAATAACTTAGACTTACACTAGGATGAAATCATGAAGATGAGTTACACTTTTGTTTGTTTTATGAGAAAAAAATTGTATTTTCACAAATTCTTCAATTTCCGCCATACAAAAGTATTATTTTTATTTAGAGTTTCAATTTACAGTAAAAACAAAACTTGTGAACAATTTTGTTAGCTTTCCAATGACTTTTTCAAAAAAATTTTATCACTATTTGATATGCCAACTTGACAATTGTTTAACAGTATGTTCCTTAAACATGAAATGAATAATAATGAGGTACGTTACACAGACTCTATTTTATTATGACTATAATTTTGAATCTAACGGATGAATATTTTAATATGTAGAATTTTTTTAAGTTGACCAAACTGAAAAAGTTGCAGATTTTAAACACATGTTTTTCTACACCTTGTATCTATCTTAATTTTTACTTAAAACTAAAACCTAAATATACCCTTTTGAAAAGACCAGTTTAAGGATTATGAATATATTTTTTTCTAAATTTTTCACTGTATATTTTTAGAGATATCGATATTTCATTTCACCGAATCATAATGTCTACTCAACATATTATGTAGTGTTTTTTTTTTT
>JASDQU010504651.1:23815-37523 GCA_032191745.1 Picea mariana | reverse complement strand
TGTCGGAACTTCTTCCTCTGCCTCTAGAGTTAGCTCTCCCCCTTCCTCTTCCATGGCTTATAGATGACTGTGCGAAAAAAGCATTTTCTAATGACATATTCAACCTGTTCAATCTGTGTTCATGATTGATGAGGGAAGCTTGCAGTTCATCTAGGCTGAACTAACTCAGGTATTTTCCTTCTTCTAGGGTTACAACAAGAGTATCAAATTTAGGAAGAAGAATCCTAAGCACTTTCTCAACAACTTTTATGTCTTCTATGATCTCACCATGAGACTTAATCCGATTTATCAGTCCTATTACATGTGTGTAGAATGAATCTACAGTGTCTGATTCTTTCATTGACATAGTTTCAAAATATCTTCTAAGAATCTGAAGTTTTTCAGTCTTTACTTTATCCATACCTTGATAAGCGTTTTGTAATGTGTCCCATGCTTCCTTGGCTTTCTTTGTTGATGCAACTCTTGGAAGTATTCTCTCATGCATGGCTTGATGTATTTAAAACAATGCCTTTCCATCCTTGTTTCTTTGTTCTTTCAAGACATCTTTCTCAGCTTGTGTGAGGGCGTTATATGTTGCCTGATATGCCGGTTCAACAAAGCTATTCTCGACTATTTCCCATACATATTGACCTCAGAACAAGGCCTTCATGGTCAAGGACCACATATCATAGTTCTTGCCTGTAAAAGTGGGAGGTTGCAGATTTGAGGTAGAAGCCATTTTTTTTTTACTTTCAACAGAGTTTCTTCTCTGACAAACTCGTTCTGGTAGAACCTGCTCTGATACCAATTTGAAGGTGAAAGGGGGAATGCGCGCAGTCTACTCTGCGCAACATAAATTAAAAAATTGTGCACCAAACAGGCTATGCGACAGAGTTCTCAAGATCACTGCGCAGTGCACAGACTGCCAAATTGTTGCACTTTTTGAATACACACACTAAATAGAACGATTTACGAATGCGGAATATAATAGAGAAATAACACATAAACTTGTCTAAACACAAAATACTTGATATTAATGAACTTCGGTGCAATGCGCTCAGATTACAAAATACAGTGATAAAATGAGCTTTGGCTCTGATACTTCTTATGTCAACTCTTCAGCTGTTGCTGCTTCTTGAACCACTTCTCTGCATCCCTCTCTCCTTTTCTCTATGTCTCTATCTATCCATACTTTTCTAACTAAGAAACTCGGACTTATATAAACTTTGAATGCGACTTCCTACAGAAGCTAAAACCGACTCATCATTAAAAACTACCATAACTATGACTGACTCTTCAACAATTTAATTTAATTCGAGAAGATAGAATTCGGCTCCATTTATAGCTCTCTTGTTTGCCAACTGAATTTTGAGTAGACGTGCGACTTTTCACTTACAAATTGTCTGACTGAATTTTTTACTACTAACAGATTTCGACTGACAGACAAATCGGTGGTGACGTGAAGATCTCACCGACTTGTAATTACACTTTCCAACACAAGGAACGAGGCTTCCAGTCCCGGTTTCAAAACCGGGTATTTGAATCCCTTGGTCAGAATTTAAGAGAATTTGTGCAGACTTGAGGTTGTGTGACTTCCATTGGGAATCGAGCAGAGAAATGAAGGATAAAATGATTCCTCATTCTAATCACAGCACGCTCATGATCTCTTCTTTGGTTCTTTTCCCACCTAAAGCTTGCCTGTGAAAAAATGTTAGGAGCAGCAGAACCCATATTTTCCAGTATCAAACCGACATTTACACGTTCTACTCTACGCATTTCATCTTCAAGAAGTGATAGTTGTGCTACAGACGTCCAATGTATACAATCAACTGGACATGAATCGATGGCATGTTGAACTAAATCAGGATATCCTAATTGGCAACATGCTCTTGCTCATCTGAAATCTTCCTCAAAGGAAAATATTTCAAGAGCCACATTTTGGACAATTTTTACAGCTGATACAACTGAATTCGTCAACAAATACACGATCTCTTGGTCAATAATGATACAATAAAGGATTAATTTTCCTCAAAGAATACCCATGTATCTCATCATTAACCATGTGTTTCACAATGTCACTCAATACCTCATACACTTCATTTACAAATATACAGAAGTTTGTTGTATCGACATCGTTTCCACTCAAGTCTGGACAGCAAGATTTCATACAGTTGTAATATGCACGCTTGATTTATGTTGGTGTTGTATCTGGAAGCACACCAAGCACAGAATAGTAATCATCAGCGGCAGAGTCTCCATAAATATTGACTTCTTCATCTCTAGCTTTTTCTTTGACTCCAACTACTCTCACACGCCCTCTACGAGACAATTTTACAATAAATAGGCGCTCGCTCAACAGATCTTTTTCAAGACATTGTCATTCACAGAATCCCCATCTTTGCTTGGTCCCATCCTCATCTTGAACCCAAAACAAATAAAAATTCAAAAACACGATTTTGTTCTATTATTGATGATACTAAACCTTCAAAGAAGAAGAAGCATAAAGTTGTGAAAATAGCCATACGAAAATAGACCCTTCTGTATCAGCATCCAAAAACCGCATCATTGCTGCAACGTTTTCATACGAGGCTAGAAGGCCTGCATTTTTAAATGACGCCAACACTGAAGACATCAACATCGTATTTATGGTGTTATCTATTGTAAAATAGATCCCATCAATTGGATGTTATTCAAAAATGTCTCAAGCTTATAAAACTCGAAAATGATTACGCGTGGGAAAAAACGTTTTCACTGCAGCTTGGTTCACATACATTACGGATGTGAGATCTGCCATTGATCAAGGAAAACAAATGCCCATACAATCTTTAATAACTAATTTCTCACTAGGTTGGCGGACACTTTCTATTATGATGTTAGTGATGATTACACTAGCAATCTTGGAACAAGATCTTCAACGAGGCACCATTTTCTATTATGAGTTCCATCTCCTCATAGAAATCCAGGCCCGTTCGTGGATCAAATCCTGACTTTCATACTTTTGCAATCTGCCACAATCAAAATGCTTTCCTGAACTTTCGAAACCTTCTCCAAACGCTTCAAAGGGATTTCCACCTGCACTGCCGCTCTAGTTCACAAAACCCTGGTTTCGGTGGACATATGGTCGCGGGGCACCTCATGTGGTGATATCAACTACATTCTCATCTCTTCTAGCAGATCAACTTCATGCCACATCGAGTGGGAAGAAGCGGAGCATCCATGTTGATTTCTCAGCAGGCTTGCGCATAGGATTCTGGAAGTAAATCCTCAGTAGTCTACGTACAGTCACAAATGTACAGTATCTCTAGAAATTTCAACATTGATGTTTGGAAGGCTAATGTAGAATTAAATTGGTTGTTGAGGGTGCAGTCTTTATACCTGTATCAATATTTGTTTTTCAAATTTAAAGGAGGTTGTTCACTGTCACAGAAATGGAATTAGTCTGCCCCAAGTCTTGAATGAACTTTCTGAAGAAACTGGGAGCTCCTCCCGTTGCTCGACTCAGATCGGTGAGCGAATCGACCTCGAAGATAGTCGCATGGAGATTTCCATGAATCAATAGCTGCGCCATTACTKATCACAACCAATTACAGCCATTTCTTTACCRATCTCAGGAGAATTTTTGCAAAAATGAATGGATCTGATCGATGGGCGAGCACCCTGAGTTTTTCACAGTGACTTCTAAGTGGCCATTGCGTCTTGGGATCTGTATTTGACACGTTCATGGTTTGTGAGGTTCTAATAGTTGTAACATCGTATGTTTCGATATGGTATATAATGTCCTCAATTGCATCTATATCGTCCTGCACAGTAAAGTGAAATTCATGATGAATAGTGCCAAGGTATTCTGCTACCTCTTTTGCAACCCTTAAATCCGGTGATCCCTTCAATCCAACACAGAAAAAGTGTAGTCGATCTCCCCAATGTTTTGCAATGTTGGTACTGGCCAAATGGCGATCTGCGACTACCACAACTGTTTTTATCACTTCTTTTTCAAATGATCGACTTAGAACCACAGGGTCATATGGAGTGCAAGGTATATGATTTTATAAAAACCAAGGTGGGTTATACCATCTTCTTACTTGGGCTCGATAGGAAGGTCACAACCACACATAGAGGGCCATTCATATCAAATTGATAAGACAATCGCGATCTATCAATCCTTCTGTTTCAAACACACAAACCTTTTCCATCCAAACTCACGTGATTCAAACGTCTTTGGAACCATCTTGACGAGCTCTTCGATCTGGCATAGTTAGCTCCATAATTCGAGACAGAAAATTTTTGACCATTTTCTTCAGTAGGGAGGATACCTACCCCCATATAACTCCAAAATTTGCAAAATAGGAGAAATAAAACTTGCAAAAATATTATCAACTTCTTACCCAACTAGCACCAAGCACTTTATTCTTGTAATTGTGCTTTTACAATGGTTGAAGGAGACTCCTTCTTCGCAAGCTCTTTCACAATCTTCTTGTTTCTTGGTTTGTGGCGAATTTCAAGATGTAACTTCTAGCACTTCTTCTCCCAATGGCCATTGATTTTGCAGTAGCTGCAAAAAATTCATTCGCTTTCCATTCAACTGTGCATTCCTGATGAAAGGACTTGGAAGGTGTGGTTTTTCCTTTTTCTCACTTCCAATGGACACATCTGTCTTTTTAACCCAAACTTTCTTCATTTGATGCTTGGCTACATCACTGTTAGAATATCTAATGCATAAATCATTTTTCTTATATTCAAGAAAAGAATTTGAATGGCTTTTATACCTTCCTCGTTCATCTTTGTTGCAGATCTGATGAGGACTAGTTGCTTTGGATACTCTATTGGAATCCAATGATGTAGAAGTGGCTCTTGCTTTAGCAGTCTTTGAGCACTCTCCAATCTCTACATTGCCATAACCCAAACCTGAAAATGGTGGTCTTTGTACCACCTCTAATGGTCGAGTGACTCCTTGGCCATTAATGCGAAGTCCACCTCCTTTGTATTCCATTTTAGTGAGAAGCTTCATGCCAACATTATTATCATACTGAGATGAAAGTGAACATGAAGAAAAACTCTCAACACATACCTCATTTTGAGTTTGTGCATCCACGACAGAAGGCTCTTTGTCTTCCATTCATTCACCAAGCTGCAACTTAGCCAAGAGATCATCCTTGGTTTGCAATTCAAGTTGCAATTCTTCAATAATTCCATTAAGGACTTCTCCATGAAGCTGAGACCTCTCTTGAAGCTCTTGCTTCTCTTCTTCTACAACCTACAAAAGTCTCCTCAACTCTGCATTTTCAGCTTGAATGTTGTGATTTATCTCTTCTAATTCTTGGAGTCTTTATGCTTTCTTCACTCCTTCTCCCATGGTGATATTCACAATCTACAAAATTGGTCAGACCAGCTTTGATACCACTTGATCTGAAAATTTGGTGAGAATCTTCCTACATCCAAATCTTCGAAATAAGATCTTTTACTGACAAAATTTGCATGTGAATAAGGGCAATAGGGTTCATTAATGAATACATTAACATAAAAGCATCAAATTGTCAAAATTATTGTGCATTTTTATGAAAATAAAACTCTAATTAACCACGGAAGAAGGAATCCATACACATGCATACAACAATGTGATAACGGATTTCACAAGACCCCTTGGCTACGTCTCTAAATTCATGAATCCTGTGAATCTGCTTTATTGATTCTTCTTTAAAAGGGCTACATAAACAAGCCTACAACTTGTTTCTCCTTTACAACGGCATCCTTTAAATCAATAAGCTCCCAATAAGCTTTCCACAAGCTCTTTTATTTCTCCCCCTTCTTGACCCCCAAGAAGGGTTTATATGACATCTCCATCTCAACCACATCAAGATTTTCATGGAGATAATATCTCTCAAGATCCCCTAAATTAGAATCTTGGCATATCTCAAGGGATTGGTTTGAGAATATCTCTCAACCATCCATGAAGATCTCAACTCTTCTTAGGAATCTCCTTGAGACTAGGGATTGAAAGCCAACATGGCTTTGCACCAAATAATCCCTTTTTAATAATGAAAAATACATAATCATGAGAACCCTATCTCATGTATTAAACATTTTACAGATGTCATTTTTCCCCTAAATATCAACAAGACATATCTCTAGCATGTGAAATCCAATTGACTTCATTCAAAATGCATCGGAAATCTTAGTGTGAGCTCTTTGTTGACTAGACAATGTTGGCAGTATTTGAAGCTGACTGAAAATGTGTCGACTGTGATGATCCTTCTGAATCAATGAAGAATGGGAAAATGACTAAGTATGGATATGGAATGAGAAAATGACTAAGTATGGAGATGGAGAGGAGATGGAAAGTGTTGGAGGAGGTGAAAGGAGGGGAAAATGTAAGCTGAAAAGGGACTAAGTGTTGCACATGGAAGAAGAGGGAAGGGGAGGGGAAAAGGGGCACAAAACTTAGAAAAAATTTCATTCTTCGAAGTTCTTCTTGCAATCTCTTTGTCGGGCTTCTTGCAATCTCTTTGTCGAGCATTTGGACAAAATTATGAATATCTTGGGAATACAAACTTGGATTTTTATTCTGTAAAATGCATGATGAAATTGAAACCGAAGATTATGCTATGAACTCATGAGAATACACAAATCAATTTATTTTTTTTATTATTCCAAAGAGAAGAAAATCTAGGTAATCAAATGTTTTGATAAACATCCATGTGAGACCCCCTATTAGGCTAACCCTAGTACATATTTTCTTATTCCATTACATATGCATTCAACCATATATATATACCCCCATCAAGGTCACGCCACACCCCCTTACATCATATTTCATCGAATCCATCATGTCATTCATATATTTGTTACTAAAGAAACATCGCCAAATGTCATGTGTAGAACAAATTTAGGCCCACCTGAGATACCACTAGTATGGCATGTGTTGAAACACAGTGGGAAGACCTGAGATTAATCATCAATAGACCAACAAAACCCTTAGACACCATCCATTTTGGCATCACCTGCAAAGCAAGTGAAATCTCACCTGAGGCATCTAGAGGGTGCAAGAACCAAGGTTCTGTAGTGATGAGGGGAAGTGAGGCATTCAACATGTCTTTGATAACCATCTACTCAAGTGCGCAATTTCCATTTGTTACCAATTACATATCACTCAATATATTCTATGCGCGACATTCTCCCACTTAACATTCATTCATTTACCAGTTACTTCAGTGCGTGACATTATAACATCATATAAAAATAACACATTCAGCATACTTAAGAATTTATCATCATTGCACCATAACAGTAAACATCATAACATGCAAAGACAACATATCATGGCACACAGGTTTAACGTGGTTTACCCAACTTGGGCTATGTCCACAACAATTGGCTTCTTATATTAGTCATTGATAATCTTCTTAAATGTGTGCACTACGCTACAAAATATGCAAAAGTAACATTACCCAAACCTGCCTAGCAGTTTTTCTCCAGTTCGAGCCTCACTCCTCAGCCATACCTCAAAACCTCTTCCAACGCTCGACTCAACTTACCCCAAAAGAACTAAGAACTTCCCATATGTCCAACCCCTTCTACTTAAAACCCATTACATATTTATACATCAAAATGGGGATAATCCCATTACAATGTGGACAAAATGTCCTAAAATCCTAACTACTTCCTGCCTTTTTCATGCCGCTTCATTGTGCTTCCTCCTATCACGCACTTTGACTCCTTAAAGTCCACTCTTGTCACGTGCTCTGGTCCATCTTTTAACTGTCTTTTCACCTTTGAATTATTTTGGCACAGATGTCAAAACTTAACCAAAATGCCTATCCAATAGGCCCCCAATAGTCACTTGTGGCTCGTCTCGTTCCACTCAAGCCTTCTTCCATTGCACCATGAATTTTCTTAATGTGTCATTCATTTTCGCGACCTTCTCCTTTACCTATATTTCCTTTTGCAAAATTTGGTCAACTGTGTCAACAATGATTTGAGTTTGCATCTTCTCAACACTTTCGTCAACAGCCTATTTGATTATGCCTTGTGTTGTTGCTAAGGACGTTGTCACTCTGTATGCTTCATCCTGTAGTACTTCTATCTATCATGTGTGAGCCTACTATTCCTCCTTTAGTTGATTCATTTTTTAATACAGCTTTATGTTCTCAATCATTGTTGTTACCACCTCTGCTAGTAGTAATGTGTCCATAATTGCTTTAAACTTATGTGCCTATTATTGCTCAGTTTGGATATTCTGGATGATCTCTTGTTTCTCCTTGTATTTACTTAGTTGGGTCCAAATACCCATAGTTTTTGTATATAGCTGAGCGCATTTGACTTCTAGATTTTTGGTGTTCTCCACCACTATTTTCATTGTCTTCTCCCTTTTATCCCTTTCTTTAAGTGAAGTGCTTAGCATCATGTGCACTTATAGGTCTATTATTCATGTGTGGAATCCCTGAATGGCTTCACTTATCTTCATTACTTGTTGCTCGACTGGAGCCTCCTTATCTTTCTGAGCCTCTAGGAGTTCTTGATATACCTTCTCAAAGGCTTGATGCATAATTTCAACCGTTTCCATGGCCTCATCGTGCTCATATTTAAATTTGGTGTACTCCATCTCCAATGTGACATTTTGTCTAATAAAGCTTCACCAATTCGTCGAATGTATTTTCTACATGCAAGTTCATCTCTTGCATCGTGTTCATCTGTAATTCCTGCAATACTTCTATTGGAAGTTGTGACAACACTAAGTGAATGTGACCTATTTCCCTTGCATGTTCTTGCATCTCTATCGTGGGGAACTCTACTACCCTTGCTTGTTACTTTGGATGACCCGGGTTCTGATCTCAAATAGGTTTCCAACAAAATCCTCAAAACTATCGACCCTCCTTGTAAACCAGAAGGAAACGCTACACAAAAAGTGCACAACACAGTCTCACTCAAGATGGCTTTATGGGGGACTGCAATACTCAGGTGTTTGTAGTCTAGGAATGAGTGGGGATTGGGTTTAGATTATTTCCCTTATGCATCATCATCAGTAATCATTCATCTACTTCTATGATGCATTCATCTTTAAACCTATGCATGCATGTTGTTATAACTAGTTTTAACCATTCATTCTTGAGATAATGATTAACATAATAGTAAAATAATCCATTAGTAATCACATAGAACATAATATTTTACCGTGGTTCACCCCCTCCTGGGGCTATGTCCACAAAGATCTAGCTTCTCTACTCTTTTATTTATTTTGTTGCAAATTTTGTGATGCACACATTACATCTTTAGGATTACAATTAAAATGAGGGTAAGTACCCTCTAGGAGGCTGACTAGATCACACCAGAATCCTTGGCCTGTGACCTAACCCTCAAAACCTATCTTATCTGACTCTACCACAAGAACCATAAAAAAACTCACTACAATAAATAACTTCTGAATCATAACAACAACCAACAATAGTCAACCCTAACCTAGTGTTATAACCCTAAATTTCTCTACACATGCATACATGGCCTTGGCCCTCTTACTTGCATTTTTTTCCAAAGCATTGTTGAGTAGCTCTTCTTAAAAAACTAATTTTTAGAAGATGTACGCGCCCTGCACTATTACATCCCACTACATACGCTTGTTGCACCACTACAGCTCATGTACACACGCATGTTGCACCATTATAGCCCACGTATACTTGCAAAAGTTGCAAGGAATTCATTGAAATTGACGGGCTATTGGTAGTTTCCCAACTAATCCACTCGCTATATCCCATCACCCAACTGAATAACCATCCTTTTGGCATATAAAAGGAGATTTGGGGTCATATTTCAAAGATAAGCATAAGAAAAGTGAAACTCTGCCTGATTTCACTTCCCCTCCTTGCCCGAGATATTGTAGCCTTTTGTGAGAAATTGCCTCAGCATTCCCTCATTGGCCCTTTCTTCCTCCATTTAACCCATTCACTTCAATAGAAGAGATAAGAAGGTTGAGAGGAGAATTTCATACAAGGTGCACTTGGAGCATGGTGAAGAGGAGACTGGACCAGGTTCGCGGAACGGTATCCGACTTAGATTGTAAAGTTATAATCTTTGTGTTATGAATAAAAGAATTACATTTTCTTGTCCCAAATGATGGTGTCTTTAGTACTTTTATTTGATTTATGCTTGACATTCTAACATCTAACCCTAACTTATATATGGAATAGCATGCTTGTAGTTATTTGTTTGTCAATCTTTGGATGCAGGTCAACCCTGGAAGAGGTGCGTAGTCAGTGGAAATTCCAAGCGCAAGGAGGTCATCACCAGACGTGGGATTAGAGGTATAGTTACACGGTCTCCTTTTTCATTTCTTTCTTTATATTACTTTTTGTATGTTTGGGGTAGTATAGAGAATTTTTTAGCTTTTAGACAGTTAATCGATCTGCCTACATTCTTAGCCCTGGTGTAGTTAAAGGGGGGTTTTACCCGCTAGAAGAACTGGCAACCATAGTGGGGAAGTCTCTAGGGGTTTTTAGGGGATTTTGGGTTGTTTGATTGGTTTGTTTGCCTTTCAAGTTTTTGTCGAGTTTTTTTAGTTTGTCAAGGGATTCTGGTCATGTTCAGGTGCAATATCAGTTGTCCCTGCCCTGTAAGATTGTCTAATATTTTATTTTTTGGAAAGATACATAGGTGTGCATGCCCTGTCTTGAGTCAACCTGTGTACATACGTGCTCTGCTCAGTAAAAATCCCACATACATATGTAGGTTGTTGATGCATCAGCTCGCATCTTCATTTCAAGAAATTTTTTGAAAAAGAGAGATTTTACCTCTTTCCTGATTGAATTTTACACTTCTCAAGGTTTTCTTGGATCAGTCTAGAGTCTTTGTTTATAGCCATATCTTGGGTTTAGAGTTCAGTTTACTTGTCTTCTTGATTTTCTTGTGTTTACTTTTAAAAGGGTTTTTAAGCAAGTTTTTGAATTGTAAATCTGCTCTCTTGGTTTCTTAATTGAATCCCTGTGATCTGCAGTGTGCTAAAGGTTTTTTTCGGTCTTGTTTTAGTCTTTTATCCTTTTTTTACTTGCTTTGAAAAAAAGAAAAAGATTTGATTTCAGTTTTTCTCTTTAACGAAATTTCAAAAGAAAAAGATTTTCTTTCTAGTTTGGTAAAGTAGTTAGAGTTGGTTATTTGCAAAAAGGAAAAAGAGTTTGTTTTTTAAGTTCTTGATTTCTTGAAACATAAGTAGCTTGTAGTCAAGCAAAAGTACATTTTAGGTTTTCCTTACAAGATCTTGAAAAAGTTAGCTAAAGAAAAGTTGGTTACAAAGAGTTAGTTATAAAACTTTTCTTATGAAGTAATTTTTCTTTCAAGTACTTTAATTTTCTCCTCTTTTCGTCTCTTTATAATATCATGAGTTTCAACACCATATCCCATGAGTAAATCAAGCCTTTAAAAAGAATGCTTAATCTAAAATAAACTAGATTTTTTCTTTTTGTAGGGTCAACCAACTAGTTTAGGGTTAGGGCCTTGAATTAGGTTGGAGAGGAAACTCTTCAAGGTCGTTAAACAAACATTGGAGTCTGAGTTAGGGAGTGTTTAAATCCAGTGTCGTAAAATTTATCAGGGACCCCCCTCTAACACAGGGGATAAACATGAGGTTGCATGTGGAAAGGCAGCAAAGATAACCCTTCCAAAGCCAGACTGAACATAGTGGGGAACTCATATTGAGGATCTGTCTTGGGAGTACTACCAACTGCATTTGCCTACGGAGCTTCATGGACCTTGAATCTATTCGAGATCCTTTGTTGTCTTCCAAACCATTTTCTCTTGATACCCTCGATAGGTTTTGGACTTGTTATCCTGCTCATTGCAATCCGCCCGATTGTCGATTGTACTCGCCTAGTGACTGATTGTGAGCTGGCAACTTAGTTACCCATATTCTAGGGACTTACATGGGTGACTACGGGGGTATACCGCGGTACCTAGGGCAGACGTCGAATCACTCTTTGCAAAGTATACCTAGAGGGTGCTTCCCAGTTCAATTTACACTTGCACCGAGTAGTTTCTCTAGTATTGATTGGCGTAACTGTACTTCCTACTAGATAGTCATCTGCTTGATTTTCCTTTAGAAATTTTTAGTGTGTCCTCTGTGCTCCCTATTTTTCCATAGTGATTTAGTCAGTCATTTATTTGGATCTCTGACCTAAGGTGGTAGACTTCCCACTCTATCAATCGTGATGACTTTCGGTCTTCCTCTTAGAAACGTGGAGTTGCCTCATTATAAGCGTTGTTTTTTATAACACGGGTTCGCTAGAGTTAGTGTGTGAGAATTTTATGAACTTGAACGATCCCGCATAGGGAGAAAGTATGCAAAGATCTTCATGGCTAAAGTTTTGGATGATACCAACCAAGTAACCCCTTCGAAAGGGGATTCTTGTGCTTTTCCTTTCTTCGGAAACCTTGGTGTCCCTTTGATGGCCACTTTGTACATACCTAGGTTGAATGTGGGATTATTGGTTTGCTTGGGTACCATTCCAAATGTCCCTAATGCTCTTAACACTTCTTAGTTAATAAATTTATGTCATGGGCATCATATTGATGTTCCTTCATCAACGAAGTCTTCTCCTCCTCCTTCTATGTTATTTGGTGAGATTATAGATACTAGTAATCGGAAGTCTAAAGGAAATAGAAAGAGAAAGAATGGGAAGAAGAAATCACCAACCTCTGCGAGTCATGTTGGAGATAGATCGTCAACCTCTTCAAGTCATGTTGAAGACCAGTACCCATCCTTTGAAAGTTATGTTGGGAGCACGAACCTAGTCCCTGCAGGTCATACTGAGTTCAATCACCAACCTCTACGAGTCATGTTGGAGATAGGTCCTCAGCCTCTACAAGTCATGTTGAAGACTAGCACCCAGCCTCTGCAAGTCATGCTAGGGGGAAGAACCCAGCCTCTGCAAGTCATGTTGGGGGAAAAAGTCCAGACACTTCTATTCATACTAGCGATAGGTCTATAGCCTCTACGAGTCATGTTATCAACCCATCACCAACCTCTACAAGTCATGTTGGAGATGTGCAACCAGCCACTTCTAGTCATATTGGGGGCATTGATTTTGTTGAGAAACCTATACGCATAGGACGTAAGCCTAAGTTCTCTTGTAATATTTTCAAGGGAGATCACCTTACTCATTTATGCCCTGGCCTTCCAGAGGTATAAATATCTTGGTCCATGTCTGCAATCTCTTATGATTCTGAGTCTTCTGAAAACCCTCACAATCCATTCAGCCTTTGGTTGACGAAGTGGTCATGTCAATGCAATCTTCGGCTGATCCCAATCCTCTTTTGGGGGGCGATGTGTCTGTAGACCATGTTGTATCGTAGCCTATTCAGTCGGTGGTTGAGAAAGTGGTCATGTCGATGTAGTGTTCAATTGATCCCACTCTTCTCTTGGAGAGTGTCGAGTCTACCAAATTGGTCATGTTGATGTAATATTCAGCTAATCCCACTCTTCTATTGGAGAGTGATGTGTCTACCAACTATGTTTTTAGAATTTCCAGTTCAATACTTTCATAACTAGGGGGAATTCCACTCACTTCAAGCACACCTCCTCCAAGCCCTAGGATAGTTTCCTTTGATTGGAATGACCTTGTTGAGCCTCGTCTTCCTTCTTCTACACCCTTTCAAATAAGGGTTGAAGTTAATTCAACAAACATTTATCGATGTATTGTGGATGAAGGAGCCTCTGCAAGTATTTTATCCTCTTGGTTTGGAAAGCCTTGGA
>JASDQU010504650.1:74833-86744 GCA_032191745.1 Picea mariana | reverse complement strand
AAGAATGATAAATCCCTAGTGAGGGTGAGGGTGAATATTCTGAAGAGAGACTTGTTAAGACTCTCATGGACTGTGTGGAAAGTTCATAGCAACATGAAGACCTGATGTTGTTAGAAGCATTAAATGAGACCATAGGGTATTATGTTTTTCAAACTGATAATTTGTGTATGATTACATGTTTAGTAGATAATGGACAATGATTTGAAGTTATCATAGAGATGAAGGAGGATGAGAGCACGTTGTCTCATAAAGGAAAAATAAAGACCCATACAAAGTTGTGTAATGTAGTTACTAGAGGAAAATTGTAGGAATCTATTAGTGTAGAAAGTAGGATAAAGTTGTCTCATAAAGATAGCCAAGGGAAGGATAGAGAGAATCATTCAGGTGCAATTCTCATGAAGTATGATGAGGAATTTGAGTTTTTGGAAAAGTTGTTGAGAGGACCTGAGTTAGAAAAGGATATTATAGCCAGAGAGGAGAAATGTTCACAAGTTCCTTGTAATGAAGAAGTGTTTACAACATCTAAGAAAAATGGGGTAAATTTTAAATTTCAAATTGATTATGAGGTTGTAGGTATAGAAAGTGATGATGAACATGAAATTGTAATTAGAAAAACAAAATATAAACTATTTCTTGAAGATGAAGTTAAACTTCAAGTACAAAATTTTGAGCTAATGTTTAGACATTTTGAGAAAGAATTAAGGTTTTTGGAGGAATAGTTAAAAAGAGATCCAAGTGAAAAGGACTATATAAAGAATGCGGACTTAGTTCAATCCAGTTCTGAGAATCAAATCAGAGTGTTATACATCAGTGGCATGGATGAAGAGGACATGCAAAAACCAATGGGTAGCAACAATAGTAAGTTTCAACAAAGAAGCAGTGGGATGTACCAACAAGAGGATAAATTGTACATGGATATTGATGAGATGTGGATTATGATGGTAAAAGTGACTAAAAAAATGTGTTAGCATAGAAATTTGCAATAGAAAATTTGGTCATTTTGCAGCACCGGTGAATCAAGAGATTTCGTAGAACATCTTCCCTCATTACCATTATTTCATTTATGAAGCTGGTGTCAGTCGATCTCATTATTTTCAGCATCCATGTTTTAAAAGGAAATAATTGAGATTTGGTAATTAAAGTTGTCTAACTGTTTGATCAAATATTTGAATTCTACTCCTAGTTCGAACAAGTGCTGTGGAATCTGCTATAGATTGGCTGGCAGAGGGAAATTGGAGATGATGATGATCTATTTTTTATGGTGATTAGTTTTTGAAAAATTGAAGTTTTAAGGAAATATTCTAATTGAACCTACTGGAGGAATCTACAATCTCATAATCCATCAACTAATATTTTTTTTGTTTTTGAAGAGTTGTTGCATCACATAGAAAAACACAGAGATTTCGTAGTGCTTGGCGCTACAGAATCATCTACGCAGGATGTTCTGTAGTTGCGCTACCAAAGTCACTACATAATCACCTATACAGACACAGAAAAGGCACTACATAATCACCTATCCACACAGAAAAAAAGGTGCTACAGAATCACCTATCCAGATATAGAAAAGGTGCTATGAAATCTGTAGAGTAGTTTTATAGGAGGGCGCTACGGAATTTCTTGTAGCGGTTACTATTACAAATTTGATCATGAAGCCAAAAATTCGAAGTGGGTTTCTCTGAATTTTTTTTTGGAGGAATATGATATCCCTGTTGATTTTCTGACCAAATTTTAGCTTGACCCGGTTTGGAATTTGAGAGAAACAATTAAAACACCAGTGCACTGCGAAATGTGTTGCAATTTCTTTGTTTTGCATAGTTGATTGGATATTCGCCTTGTTGGGAGGTTTCCACCTATTAAGGAGGGTTCAGATGGATTCTAATGGATCAGTCATATGGAAAGGGATACATGCACCTAATTTTTAGCTCCATTAAAGACCTCATGCAATGAGGTGGAAACAATTTATTAATGACTTCCAACAATTTCCTGAAAATTAGTAGTTTGTTGCATTTTTGTCTCTTTGACTATTGCCACCTATCTCCAAGGATTAGAATCCAATGAAAGAGATGGGATTCGACCTCCTAAGGATATTTGGATTCTATTTTATATTTAAGAGAGGAGGGATCTCTTGGAGAAGGGTTGGATTCATGATCCAAGAGAGGAGAGAGCTAGAGGAGCAATTTAGTTCCTCAATTGTAAGCCTGAGGGCCTATTGTAATTAGCATTTCTTCCATTAGAGATTCATGAGAGTTGCTTATCAGAATTTGTGTTCTTTTTTTATCATTTTATCTTTTCATATTTCTTGAATCGAATTGGAGGAATTGAAGATCAATGGTTGTTCATGAGGCACGAGATTCATGAGCGGAAAAATGATTTGTAGTAATTGCCTCCTTTCATGATCTTTGTTCTAGTTATCTTTTAAGTCAATTTTGCAGAGATGATCTTTTCTTGACGATATTCTTGTTTTTGTTATCTTTATTATACCTCCATCCATAAATTATATACCTTTTGGTATGGTATGAGCTTAAGTGCCTTTGGTCTGTAGGATGTGTTGACTCCATGCCCAACAAAATGCTTTTGCTGACAGTTTGTTGCCCTCTACCTTTCTTTCTCTTCCTTGTTGATCCACCCTTTTAAAATTGATTTAATGTTTCAGGCTCGAATGGTTGATGTAAAATACCTTTTTAGTGATGTTAATGAAATAGATCCTACTCTGGTTTTGATGTATCAGATCTGATGAAATATTGTGTAATGGAAGTTAGATTTCTTTTTGCTATCTTAATCTCTCTCACTCTGAAATTTTACTGTCATTGAAGAATTCAAATGATATTTTTTAGCTGTATGAAAATGGATGTTTGATTGTTATACTGTTATATCTTTCTCATAGTTTTTTTTGCTTGGATTTAAGAAGTTCTTGTATCTGAAGCATTTCTCTTCTTTGTCTACTGGCATAGCTTGAAGCTAGCGGTAGATTCACTTCATTTTCTTACTAAGTATTCCTCCTCTCCACACTAATCCTTGAAACCCTGACCTGAGTTAAAAAAATACCTCTTTTGTTGATGCACTTCATCTAGAATTTCCTGTGTTTTGACATTGTTGAACTGAGTTCTATCCATTTGATGCCACATTTAAGACTTATCTCATAAACGTTTTAATGGGTATTGGGCTTATCCTCTAGAAGTCTGAGGGTGATTCTCAATGCTAACATTTTTGGCGCCATTGTCGGGGATGAATTTGAGCAGATTGAAAATCTCCTTGGGAAGAATGAAATTGCACAACTCCAACTTTAGATGGTGACTAAAGTTGGACACCTTCAAGACTGCACATTCACCATGGAGACTCCATTTTTCATAATATGTTGGTGACTCCACTAGAATAAGAAAAATTAAATGGATATGGAGGATATCCTGGCCAAGAGGTTTTCCCCACTCAATTTCTCATCCATAGATGGTTATCCACATCATGTGCCTCAAATTGATGAATGGAAAGATCTTCTGCCCAGATTTTATGAAGGTGAGAATGACAACCCTGTTTAGCATGTTCAAGAATTTCATGCTTTGATGCAACAACTTGACATCCAACATGAAGACATACGTATGAAGATATTTATGTACTCTCTTCAAGGATATGTTCATATCTGGTATTAGTCTCTTGAAACTTCTATCATTTCTTCACTCAAAGAGTTTCATGCTGCTTTCAATATTCATTGTCAAAAGTTTTATTCCTCTGAGTTAATTTGTCATAGCTGTTGTGAGGAGTATAAAGATTGTGTTCGGGATATAATTGATTCTCATGAAGGATGTGAGGATGAATAATATTCCTTGGATGAGGAATCAACTCTTTCTCTTCCTTGTTCATCTACATCAGATGATTTTTTTTTTTGCTGCTCTTATGAAGAAAATGTAGAGGATATTTTTGTTCTTGAAACATATGTATTTAGTAGCCCGACTTATGATGAATAAGTTGCTTCAAATAATAACCAAGAACAACACATTTTCGATGAGTATTCAGATGAAGAAGAGAATATCCCTACATCACATTTTGTTGACTTAAGGAGCATCCAGTCGGTGTATGACAACTATGAATTAGATTTTGATGAGGATGTGAAGGAATTTCAAGACCATACTATGGATCGTTTTTCTTCATTCATTAAGTAACAACATTGTGAGGAAATCATCCATCCTGGATCTACAGAGAACATCAAAAAACCTATGACTAGTAGTGAAATCGGTCTACAACCATGTTCAGATTTGCAAATAGATGAAAGTGGCAGCCTCCATGGGAAAGAGAATATGCCAAGAATATTTGATCTTTAGTTGGAACAATATCAGGTCGAGGTAACCGTTTATTGTCATAATTTCACTTCTTTTGCTTTTCATGATCTGGTTTCTATCTATATGGAGGAATTCATGGATTCAAGGTTTCAGTCTTTGTTTCACTATAAATCTGAAAATCAAACTTACAATCAAGTGTTGATTTTTGTTCTAGTATTCATTTTGTTGAAACACATACAAAGAGTTTGGCTTGTTAATAAATTTCTTGTATGGATTCATTGGAAGCATGATTTTATGTGATCTAGAGGAAGCAATTGGATAGATTAGGAGTAGGAATAATAAAGCTTGGTTATCGAGCTACTTGTTTGCATTGATTTTGTTTTTAGTATGTGAAATTTTCAATTTCAAATAAAGAGAGAAGGTGCTCTCAGGCATACATGTTTCCTGGACAATGATGAAGATGGATAATACCACTGGTCTACAAGTTCTTGGCATCTCGCAAGAAGCGTACCATCCCCCATGGATCCAAATTTTAGCACATAAATTTGCAAAAGAAAATTTGGTCATTTCGTAGCACCGACGAATCAGGAGATTTCGTAGCACATCTTGAAGTGCCTCTTCCCTCATTACCATTATTGCATTTATGAAGATGGTGTCAGTTGATCTCATTGTTTTCAGCATCCATGTTTTAAAAGGAAATAATTTATATTTGGTCATTAAAGTTGTCTAACTGTTTTATCAAATATTTGAATTCTACTCCTAATTCAGACAAATGTTGTGGAATCTACTGCAAATTGGCTGGCAGAGGGAAATTGGAGATGATGATGATCCATTTTTTATGGTGATTAGTTTTTGAAAACTTGAAGTGTTAAGGAAATATTCTAATTGCACCTAATGGAGGCATATACAATCTCATAATCCATCAACTAAGAAATTTTGTTTTTCTTAAGAGTTGTTTCATCACACAGAAAAACACAGAGATTTTGTAGCGTCTGGCGTTATGGAATCATCTACACAGTCTGTTCTGTAGTTGCGCTACCAAAGGTGTTATAGAATCACCTAGATAGACACATAAAAGAATCTATGGAATCACATAGACAGACATAGAAAAGGCTCTATGGAATCACCTATCCAGTCACAGAAAAAGCGCTATGTAATTTGCAGAGCAGTTTTATAGGAGGGTGCTAAAGAATTTCCTGTAGCGGTTATTGTTACAAATTTGATCATAAAGACAAAAAGACGAAGTGGGTTTCTTTGAAATTTTTTGTGGAGGAATATGATGTCCCTATTGACTTTCTGACCAAATTTCAGCCTGACCCAATTTGCAATTTCTCTGTTTTTCATAGTTGCGAAATGTGTTGCAATTTCTCTGTTTTGCATAGCTGATTGGGTATTCGCCTTGTTGGGAGGTTGCCACCTGTCAAGGAGGGTTCGAATGGATTCTAATGGATCTGATATATTTCAAGGGACACCTTCACCTAAGTTTTAGCTCCATTAAAGACCTCATGCAGTAAGGTAGAAACAATTTATTAATGACTTCCAACAATTTCTTGAAAATTAGCAGTTTGTTGGATTTTTGTCTCTTTGACTATTGCCACCTATGTCCAAGGCTTAGAATCCAATGAAAGAGATGGGATTCGACCTCCTAAGTATATTTGGATGTTAATTTATATTTAAGAGAGGAGGGAGCTCTTGGAGAAGGGTTGGATTCATGATCCAAGAGAGGAGAGAGCTAGAGGAGCAATTTAGTTGCTTAATTGTAAGCCTGAGGGCTTGTTGTAATTAGCATTTCTGCCATTAGAGATTCATGAGAGTTTCTTATCAGAATTTGTGTTCTTTGTTATCATTTTATCTTGTCATCTTGCTTCAATGAAATTGTAGGCATTGAAGATCAATGATTGTTCATGAGGCGGGAGATTCATGAGCTGCAAATGATTTGTAGTAACTGCCTCCTTTCATGATCTCTATTCTAGTTATCTTTTAAGTCATTTTTGCAGAGATGATCTTTGCTTGATAATATTCTTATTTTTGTTATCTTTCTTATACCTCCATCCATAAATTATATCCCTTTTGGTATGGTATGATCTTGAGTGCCTTTGGTCTGTAGGATGTGTTGACTCCATGCCCAATGGAATGATTCTGCTGACAGTTTGTTTCCCTCTACCTTTCTTTCTCTTCCTTGTTGATCCACCCTTTTAAAATTGATTTAATTTTTTAGGCTCGAATGGTTGATGTAAAATACCTTTTTAGTGATGTTAATGAAACAGATCTTACTCTAGTTTTGATGTATAAGATCTGATGAAATCTTGTTTAATGGAAGTTAGCTTTCTTTTTTCCATCTTAATCTCTCTCACTCTGAAATTTTACTGTCATTGAAGGATTCAAATGATGTTTTGTAGCTGTATGACAATGGATGTTTGATTGCTATACTTTTATATCTTTCTCATAGTTTTGTTTGCTTGGATTTAATAAGTTTTTCTATCTGAAGCATTTCTCTTCTTTGTCTACTAGCATAGCTTGAAGCTAGTGGTAGATTCACTTCATTTTCTTACTAAGTCTTCCTCCTATCCACACTAATCTTCAAAACCATAACTTAAGTTAAAACAAGACATGTTTTGTTGATGCAATTCATCTAGAATTTCCTGTGTTGTGACATTGTTGAATTGAGTTCTATCCATTTGACACCACATTTATGACTTATGTCATAAATGTTTTAATGGGTACTGGGCTTATCTTCTAGCAGTCTGAGGGTGATTCTCAGTGCTAACAGAATGTATATTGAAATAAGAACAATATTCAAAAGCATAGTTGTTACAAAATGTTTAATTTGCAGATATATGAAACCTCCCTTGGATTACATACCCCTATTCCAAGACAAAAACACTACAAATGGACACTAACATCCCTTTGAATTTAGTTTAACCAATTAGAAAGAGAGAGGGAGAAAGGGTGTGATGCACCTTGTTTCAAAGTTTTTCCTCACTACTTCCAATCTGAGCTTGATATCCAAAATACCTAGCACAATTTGATACCTGCAATAGGAAGAAAAGAGAAACAACTATCTCCTACTCTACAATATTAGGTCAAACAAATGCATCTACAAAATATTGAAGGAACATTATACAAGCACATGCAAGAATAAACAAGCTTGAAAGAAATAAGCCAAGTATATTTAAATGAGAACCAAAAGACAATACTTACAAACCATGATTGATGTAGCAGTATCCCCTCTAAGTCCCCTCTTCTATCCCCTTGCACAAATATTGCAAGATCAAAATGATGATACTCTGACTGATTACTTCCTCATTTCACCTTGGAAATCCCTCAATATATAGGCTTGAGAGGCACAACCACCATGAGAAAATGAGGGATATGGTTGAGGATATGGTTCCTTGAGTTTTGGATCAAATCATAAATTGAATCCAAAGCATGGGGGTAGAACATAACCAACCCCTTCTTGAGAGAGTTGGCCCATAGATTAAGGTGGAGGATCCCCATTTCTCCTCTAAGAAGAATGGTGCTCCCCTAGAGTGAGAGACAGAGCACCATATTCCAAAAGTGGTGCTCCCTATACATGGTCAAGGGAGAACTAGTGCTCCCTACACATGGCCAAGGGAGCACCACCCTTCATAAATTCCTAAAAAAAGGTCAAATTTTCCAAGGAAAAGGTGTGTTTTGACATAGAAATGATGATAATCCTCCTCCCATATAACTTAGGGGTCATGAACAACTAATTTCATGATGTCAATGGGTGACGACACCTCACAAAGTGAATGTGACACTTAGGAAGGTACATATGACACTTGCCAGAGAGAATGTGACACTTAACAAAGCGGATATATAACTTTGTGACACTTGTGACACTTAGGGTGAGATACCTAGGTGTGCAATTTTGGTGTGTAACAGATTTCTCCCTAAAGTGTGAGGTCAAAAGAGAAACTGATGGTCGAAACACTTTACAAATTCTTCAATGCAAGAGTGATGGAGTAGGAGAACCTGGAAGAAGGTGCAAACAATCATCAAACAATATTAATATGTGTTCCATTTCCAAGGCATGCATACTTATGATCGGAATACGAGATGAATCAAAGCACGGTCGTCGACCAATACACTGCGGATCCATGAAAATACTAACTAACGATATGTCCAGCAAATATACAATGTGGATCTATACCTACATGACATGAACTAAATGTAGCCACAAAAAATACACAGTGGAGCTACGATATGATAAAACATAGCCACAGACCAATACAATGTCAATCTATGTGACACTATATATATCAATAAAATTGACAACATGGTGATTGTACTGAAATCTTTTACATTCTCAAATTATCTCCAATGCAACCTAGGAAAATAAGATAACAGAGTCAACTCCCAACCCAGTTTCTTTGTTCTGTTCCTGATCCTGATGTGGTACAAATCTAGCCATGTGAATAAATGTCTTGATGTCGAACATGGTAGAAACCACTTGATTACCGATCATTGATGCATACCGTTAACATGTGTGATGGAAATCACCAATGATGAAAATGAGTCCCAAGGTACCCTAGTACATTCTAGCGAATGTGAATAAATGAGTAGAGGTTGAACATTCATGGAATCATCCAATCAGAGGTCAATGATGTAAACCCATTGTCGAAAGTGAGGAGGCCTATAATTGATGCATGTAGGTCCCAAGGTAATAACTAGTTTCTAATTCTAATTCCTAGATAATGTGATGAATTTGATAGGAAAAGAATTGTCAAAGGAGGGCCTTGATGTATCCCCCATCATTAACATGAAACTGACACAGGAAAGTGATGTAAGATGGTGGATTGAATGAGTATGGACTGACACAATAAATGAAAATTTGTAATATTGTAGATGGATGGTTTGAAGTGAAACTTCCCTTGAACATGATGAGGCATGACAACTGACTTGGAAGCATTGACTCAACGAGTACCAAGAAAAAAATTTGATGAAAAAAGAGCATTATTTGACCAAAGAAAAAAGGTATAGAGACACATGGAATCGGTATGACTCAGAGACAAGTAGATTACCCAACTATAATATGAGACACAAACAAGTGCCATGTTCAAGGGCGACAATAGCTACCATAAAAAAACTTGACCCACTTCCTTCTATTTCCCCCCGTCCAGATAGATGAGTACCTATTTATTTTTAACGAGCTTGAGGAGGATAATAGATTCTCGGTATAGCTCATCCTTCAGATGAGTCCCTCACCATATGTTTAACAAACCTGAAGAAGGAGAGGTTCGGTCCTGTGTGGGTCCTGGAGATTGGACTCACATAGGTCCTTCAATGCATAGTTTTACAAGCCCAAAGAAGGTAAACTCGGTATTTTTTCATGTATGGAGAGTCTAAATAGAACTTAAAGATGACTCTAAGAGTGAATTTTTCGTAAATTTAGTCTCCCAAGCCAAAAAAAAGTGTTAAAAAATATAGGGGAGAACTCTTCTAATCATTCTTGATTAGAGTGTTGATTTTTTGTAATTAGTCTTGCAAGGATGAAAAAGATATAAACTACCACTCGAGAGATGCCCTTTCAAATATTGGTTAACGAGTGTGAAAGGAAGGAAGTTCACTCGACAATCTTTTCATGTTTAGGGAGTCTAAAAAGAGATTAAATGAAACTCCAAAGAGTTCCTTTTTTCATATAGATTTTACGAGTCCGAAAAAATATAAAAGTATACTTGGTAACCTATTCTCATGTTTTAAGGAGCACAAGAAAGAGTATAGGCTGATATCAGTAACATATTCTTATGTATTTATAAGCACGAGAAAGAACAAATATTGAGCTCATTCTAGAAAAACTACTACATTACGAAGTTCAAGCAATTGTTCTTCTTTCCTCATTTAGGCATCTGGTTACTAATAGGAACATTTTCACTAGGCAGAGGAAAATAAGGTTCAAGTATTTGATCCAAAGTGAGACTTGATTCAGATGGAGGGGGGTCTATTTCATTTTTAATGAGCTTGACATAGACAATGAACTATGCACGTGGGGACCAGGTACTACCAAAGGATCAGATAATTCTAAATATTGTCTCACCTGAGTCGAAATCATATTTAATGTGGAAACATGTGGGGTGGGAGGAGAAAGCAAAGGAAAAATCCCTATGAGCGAGGAATCATTCAGGAGACCTACTCCTACACTCTCAAAATTACTCTGTCCTAGAAAACAGACATTATTTGCTACAACATTGTGGAGATCTGGATTTGTATAGTCAAGTTGGTTAACATTTATAATCTTTCCTTCATGAGGAAATCATAAAATATGAAACACCCAAGATGTGAAAACAGTCATCGCATAAAACCAACTATAACCAAGTAACAAGTTATAATCCAGGGATGCATCAACCACATGGATATAAATTGAAAGAATTTTACCCTTCAACGTCATAATGAAATATTGCATGAGTCTGTAAGGTTGGAAACCACATCCATCAAACGCTTTCAGGGTGGTAGGGGACTGGATAAGTGTAGGATAACCAAGGGCTATCCAACAAGGAAAAGACATGAAATAGGTGGATGCTCCCTCATATAAAATGGTGTGATGTATTTTATATACACCAACCAAAACTTGAATTTGGAATGCTAATTGGTGGGATAACCTTTCCTTAAAATAATCTTGATTAAACGTGATCAGGTTCGATTCCTCGGGATCCATGGATCCAATGGTTGACATCAGGGTTCTACGTTGACTTGGATAGTGTTGTAGAACTTTGAGAAATAACATAGTGCAAAGCGCTTGCACAAAATCTTCAACAATATTGTAGTTTTGGGCAGCACAAGAATTTGGTTTAAATTTCACTTTTTGAATTACACTCTTGGGCGAGTGCAATGCTGTGTCAGAAATTGGCTTCTCAATCTAAAGAGGATTGGAATATGGAGGAGGAGTGTAACTAGAGGGTTGATAGACATATTTTCCTTTAGTATGATCACATTTAGGAGTGTCATAGGTATTTTCTCAAGTCATGACATTAATTGTCTTAAACATGTACACCTTAGAGGCGCTTGTGGAAGCATTCCCATGATGGGATTGACTTGTGTCACCTCCTTGCAGAGGGACATGGTTTTGTGCAACAAAATGTTGTTTCTAAAATTGTTGGGAGGTACACTTAAGATATTTATTGGCATCCTCAGGATGAGGGAAATCTTTTGTGTAGTGGTCTTCCTCACAAATCATACATGGAAATTTAGGCTTCCTAGTTGGTTGAGTATCAACAGTCTTAGGACTATCCTGCTCGTTATAATATTTCTTGGATTTACCCTTATTTTTCCTCTTACCTCTTGATTGTTGAGATAAAGTGGATTCAACCACATTCACCTCAGAGGTTTGAGAAAGAGTAGAATTAGTGTTGGTGTTTGAAATAAAACATGGTTCCAGATTAGGTCTTGGCAGATCATTCGATAGACGATAAGAACTAAGGATCATATAGTAAAGCGTGTCATACTGGGAGTAAACCAAGTCCAAATAATATGCACAACTAATATCATACTCCTCAATAACTATGTTTCCCATAGCAACATCATGAGCAATGGGAGGCAAGAGAGACTTTGTAAGCCAATCTGATAGGAGTTGGTCTGGAATGGGAGCTTTAATCAACCGTCTTCATTGTCTCCACTCATGA
>JASDQU010504649.1:37457-58871 GCA_032191745.1 Picea mariana | reverse complement strand
GAATACATCAATCAAGTGCTCATCTGGAATATCGGTTACCTTTATATTCAATCTTTGGAAGTTCTCAATGTGCTCGGTAACTGAACCCTTTTGCTTGAGATTTATCAATTGGCTAAAGAAGGTATTGCTCCTTGTATCCTCATAGTCAAGTGATGAAGAAACCTTAACATGAATTATTTTCATATACGTCACTATATTACAGTAACATGAAACACCGATGGAAAAAGATCACCAAAAGAGAGGAAAGAAAGCATATAAAGGAAGACCCAAATTTATCTACATGACATCTTGTAAAATACGACAAGAGAAGAGAAATTATTAGAGAGAGTTACCCTTAATTTCAAAAGGGAAGAGAAAGAATGAAAGAAGGAGAGAAATATCAAAGAAGGTATAATGTTAGGAGTAGTTACAATTTATCATTGATAGTAAAGGGGAAGAGAAAGATCAATACATAAAGATCAAAAGCATGAAGACAGGGGGAGCAGCCCCAAAGAGAGTTACCCTTTGTCATTGATGTCAAAGGGGGAGAGAAACATGAGGTGGGAAAGATCAAAAGCAATGTCATAGGGGGAGTATGAGTGTTTCCATAAATGCAAAAGGGGGAGATTGTTGGAAAGGTATTTTCCATTGATGTCAACCCTAGATGTCAAATCTAGAAGAATTCCAAGTAATGGGTTTATTTGAAGAAGTCTCCAAAGTGGTCCCCTTATGGTGTAGCTCTAAGCATGGCCCTCATGGGAAGATGCTTTGAAGAAGTCTACAAGAAGCCTTGGAAATATGGAAAAGTGGTTAAGTAGTTAAGAAGCCCCGACAATGCGGTCATGGAGCCCGAAGTTGATTGAAGAAGAATACCATGAAGGAAATTGAAAATGCATGTAACATATTCATATATTAATATTAATTGTCATGTTGTTTCTAACAGTAGGTGGTATGTCACATGGTTCCTCATGGTTGAGGATATTTTCACTCTTAAAGATGAATCCCCAAAAGCAAATGAAGAAGCCCCATATCTAAGGAAAAAACATTACAAGTGAGCCCCTAAAAAAAGTTGCAAACAAGAAGTTACAAATTTGCCCCATTGCAATGAATATCAAAATAAATATTAAGGATATTGTTGGTAAAGTCGACCCCAATGGAATAATCATTTCAAATTAAATTGAATTTTATTTGGGTCAAGTCAGTCCTAAAAAGAGGGTGTCGGATCTATTATAAATAAGACACCTATGAGTTCATTTGTGATATCAACTCAAGTGATTTTTATCTGAGGTAACTAAAGAGATATGAGGTTGATTTCATAGGGAAGATGAAGTGAAGAAGGGAGAAATTCTAATGGAAGAAGAAGGGAGAAATTATAAGGGAAGATGAAGTGAAGAAGGGAGAAATTCTAAGGGAAGATGAAGTATTGTGATAATGTGTTCTAAGGTATGTTATTTAAAGGTCATCCTAGCATTTTTGCTATAAGGTTTTTTCTAGAATAATTAAGATAGATAAACTTGGAGGTTGTTGATAAGACATATTAAAGTAATTGTGGTAACAATTTGAACTTGTAGGTCATTGTACACGTTGGTGTAAATATATGTTTAGTATATTGCACTCATTTATGTATCAATACAAGATTCATAATCAGTAGATATGTTACACTATAAGTGCCAAAAATAGGTAGTCTCTTTATATCTGTTGTATCTAGCTCAATCAAGAAACAATCAATAACAAAATACTCTGTTTTTAGAATATCTGAACACTATTCTTCACACAACTTGAAACTAGAAGATAAAGCTCATAGTAAAAATCTCAAGAAAACACTCGGTTGAAAAAGGTTCTTTCTCAAATAACAAGTCTATTCATTAAAGACTTGTGAAACAAAAGATGAACTGAGACCCTGCTTCCTGTAGAAATTGAATTCACATAACAATTGACAATTCACTCTATTTACTCTTGGAAAGAAACCAATCATGACCTAATCAATTCCAATCAAAACTTCCTTCCTCAATACAGAAGACAGTCAATATGATTGAAAGACTTCATTACTGATGCATGAAGGGTGAGAGATGAATTCTAATTGTTCCTATATCTACTAAGGACAGCACAATTACTAAAACTTCCAAATTCAGAAAAATAACAATTTCTTATCTAACCATCCCAAACATCTACCCAGGTTTTGTTGACTAAATATTACCTTGCAGAAACAAAAATAGAATCATCTACTATGATTAATGTATATATGTTCACTCACAATGATCCAAAATCAAAAAGTATATATTTAGAGATTTACGTTGTACTTAGGAAAGTTCATGCACTCAGAATCATTTGCAATACACAATTATTTTAAATTCACACTCACACACAATTAACTTGTTTCCACACATAAACATATACAGGGAGACTTACCTTGGTTTGGCTGGTGGGCCCTTGCTGAACCAACAAGGTATCTCTAAAGAAGTTACAAAATAGATACTTTACTCACATCCATGAATTGCAAAAAACTAGCATTCATATTCTTTCAATTAAACGAGTGAATCAATAATTCAACATCCAATTTCCCAGCATAACAATGTATATTATCTCTATTTCCCTCGATCATCTACACATCATCCCTTTTAAAGAAGGTCAGTCATTACAATCAAAGTCTGAAGATAATCAACAAATTTTTACAAAATATTACAATTGGTGAACACAACGTATCTTAAGGAGTGGACCTCATCCTCATGACATGAAGTGCATGAGTGATGAAGTCTATCATGGTATTCAAACGAACCAAATATGCTTCCAGCCAACCAATTTCTTGGAGCCATCAATAGTATACTCATTCAAAACGTCAATCCTATAGAAGCAGGTTTAGCACCAGACTAACACAGTAACATATATTGGTACCGAATCAATGCAGAGTTGGTATCGGAATAGGCAGAGTACCAGAATAGAATAGTTGAAATGTTGCAGTACCGGACTAGAAGAAGCACTAGAAAAATCCAGGAGATGAGTATCGGATGAGATGAATCCTTGTCATGAAATCTTCTTAAAGTAATCAAAGTAATTAGAAGCATAAACAACAATCATTTAGTACCAATTAATTAAGAAATCAAGCAAACCATGTTTTTAACATGGGTTGCCTCATTATGCATATGAATAAGGTCACAAGGTAGGTTTGTGGAAGAAATAGACAAAATATGCATATGTCAGAGGTAACATTTACCAATATAGAAGAGAAGATAAGGTAATAGGGGTGTCAAAATGGAGACCCAACATTCCCCCATGCTCAGGTTATTTCATGTCCTCATGCAAAAAATGTTGGAACTGGTACTCAAAATTTGCAAAAGTGAAACTATATTCCATCCTTTTTGAACATCATTTGTTTGGTTGTAGAATATTGATACCATAGGCCTCACTCCTAAGCTCCTTCTTAATCACCCTAGTGTACTGTATCAAATGCATAACTTTGTTAATCTTAGCAGAGGCTTCTTCTTGCGCATCATGTAACCTTCAGTTATATTCTTTCAATTGTGCATTCTCTTCCTTAATGTGCCTATCTAAAACTTGATACTTTGTAACCTCTTTTTTTAACTTCTTATTCTATTTTGTAAGTTTCCCAACCTTCAATATCAACTGTTGTTTTCTCAAGGAACTAACAGGATCAGATATGGTTGCTTTCTCAGTTACCTCCCCTCAGGCTTCCACCTCCTTCCTTAAATATTTTAAGGTCTTTGTTACTAGCTCCTCAGTATCACTAATCGTTGCTCCATAGAAAAATTCCTTCTCTGGAGAAGTCAAAATATCAATAGGCTCCTCTGGAAAAGAAGGCACATGTGGAATTGTTATCTATTTATCCATGCTTCTTGTAGTTTTACGCAATGGATGTGAGGCCTCCTTAGATGTGCCAATAGGAGTAGAGGTTTCCTCAAACAATTTTCTCTTCTTTGTTGTAGGAGTATATGTAGATCTCAGAACTTGTTGTTCCTACTTAGATTTTTTTTTTACCCTAGAGGACTGAGGTGTAAACTCTGGAGTTTGCTTCTTTTGTACCTTCTTTGTTTTTACTCTAGGGGATTGAAGTGTAGGTATGGAATTCTTCTCTTTATGTACACTCCTTGTTTTTTCCCTAGGGGGTGGAGGTGTAGATATAGGAGTTGTCTCCTTCTACACATTCCTCGTTTTAAGCTCCCCCCTACCTCCAATTTTCACTTTAGGAGTCTCCTCCAACTTACTAACCGGTTCTTGAGGAAACATAATAGTTGCCTCAGGAGCACCATATGAAACTTCATTTGGACCATATTTCTTCCTTTTTCACCTCTCATTTCGTGGCAATTGAATTTTTAGGGATCGAGGCTGGACTTGGTTCCTTAGTTTGGGAGGACCTCTCCCTCCTAGATGTAGTAGGATCATCTGTTGTAATGGACTTACCCTTGTCCAACCTATCAACGAGATTGGATGAACTAGGTGAAATAGTAGCCCCTTTACTTCTTGGCTTCTTCTCTCTGCTTTTCCTATCCTTTAGTTTTATGCCTGACTCCTTAGTACATGCCTTTGTTTCATGTTCTTCTACAGATTTGGAAACTCCATCTTGAGAAAAGTTTTGTTGAAGGAGTTTTTTCCAACTGCTCCCTTTTTTTATCAATGCATGGAAAACCAGTAACTTCATTAACCCATGGTGGTAGAGACTAGTTTCAGGTTTCTTGGATGTTTATTTAACTCCTCTCACCATTTTGCTTAAACTCATCTAGAGGAAATGGGGAAATTCAATTCGTGGCCCCCCTTCAAAATGCAACAAAATATTTAAGTGATATAAGAAAGTCACGACATAACTTCCTTCATAGGTGAGAAACCTCTGTAGGTTGATGAGCATTGTCCCGTACTTCTCCTTAATACAACTCTGGGGAATCCCTTTGGTCCAATCAGGATCCTAGTGTTCCGACTTTAGAAACTTCTGACAAAGCCTTTTGTCGATGATCGCCCCCTTAAAATATTTCTCTCCAGAGGAAGGAAAGCCTGTATCTTCCACTATGCTGGATTATGTTATTGTCAATTTCAATTTCCCCAACTGAACACTCTCACCGTCATAGGTCTAAGAAAATGCACAAGATACCCCCTCATGATGGCCTTTGAATTTTTATAAGAACGTGACCCAATTGGTATGCTCAGATTTATCCCCGCAATCTTGGTATTCCTGCATCTGCCTCTATAATTGCAACACTGGTTCATTTCTATCAACCCCCATGCTAGCTGCAGAGAAAGTCTACTAGTGTATATGGCCACAGGACAAAGAACGAGGGTTTAGTACTGGAACATAGTAGCACATGATAGAGTAACAGAAGGGAATAGAGTGTGAAAATGGTATGAAGGGACAATGCATAGTGTGAATATAAAAGAATGAGTAAATAATGCTCATTTGGATGGTGAAGCCATCCAGAGGAGCATTTATAAGCTGTAATTTGGATTACAATGGTCAAATAAGTGGTAATGAAGGCAAGGTAAGGTAATTCGTAACCATTAATGTTGGTAAATGATTAAATGAGATATGGTAGATGTGACCAAAATTCACAGTTATGCAACTGTTTGACGTCATCGTGACCAGAAAGGAATCATGGATTTGACATGCATTAAGACGTGGTTTAAATAAACCATTCACATAATGTGATGTTGGATCATGGAACTATGATGGTTCTTCACCATATGAACATATGTCTTTGACCAGAGACAATGTAATTGGAACTGTTAAAGGTATAATTACTTTGTACTTTCAACATATTATGACTAGCCCATCAAAAGCTTCGAGTGCATATGAATGATTTCTTTAGCAGGAAATATACATGAGGACTTGAAAAAGTTCATGGTAGGGAATTTTTAATAATTGAGGAAAGGAGGATGCATGAGAGTAACCACATGTCTAGTACACAATTAGTATTATTCTTTAATAAAACAGGATAAAATAATGGGCTTATACCTCTTATTACCTGAAACATTTGTATCAAGCAAGAAAATGATTGAGTATAGGATAAGAGATACCACTCTTATTTATCAGTACCAGACCACATCTTAGTACTAGACCACTGCAGATAAATTGTTGTAGTACCAGAACAACACAGATACTTGTCCAGTACTGGATGAACACAGAGGTGAATATTTGCAGTACCAAAACAACACAGAGTTGTTATCGATTACTGGAAAAACACAAAGATTTTATCCAGTACTGGATTACCACACAACTTTATTCTAGTACCCAATGAAAATTGGATAAGATACCTGGTGACGTAATGTGTAGACTGGAACTTGTAGGCTGCATTTTGTAGAAATTGATGGAATTTTATGTTGCTATGGAAGAGAACATGTGACTGTATTCTACTGAAGGACCATATAGGTAAAACAACAAACAACAACTGGTACAAAAACTATGAAATTGCAGCGGAAGTGTCAGAAAATGAGACAAAAGAATTCAATGACTGGGCTCCAAACTCTTTAACAAGAAGGTACTATGTAGCTGGAAAACCTTATGTTGATATTCAGAATCATCCTCTTTTTGGCCACCAAGCTGATCACTTCTTTTGTTACCGCTTCCATTTTAATATAAAATATAACCCTAACTACTAATATTCTGTGGATTTTTCTCGAGCCCAGATTAGTTAATGCTCGCCGGTGTTTTGAGTTTTAAAGAGTATAAAAAACTTAAAGAAAAATCCATCTACTATCCCATGGATTTTTCTCGATCCTAGGCCAGTTCCTTCTCACTGGTGTTTCCAATTTTTAGGAGTCTAAAAAACTTAAAGAAAACTCCATCTACTGTCTCGCGGATTTTTCTTGAGCTCGGGACAGTTCCTACTCGTCGTTGTTTTCAATTTTTAGGAGTATGAAAAACTTAAAGAAAACTGCATTTAGCTCCTTTTCCACAAATTACCTACCATAGCTGGATAAAGGGATAAACCTACATCTTGCATATGTCCTCCTTATTCATTTATCTACATGAGAACACAATCAACTTTTTATTTTTGTTAGTAGCACCAAAATTTTTATATAATGACACACCTATTTATAGATATGTACAGAGACAAATTAATTCACACTACAAACTTATTGTGGTGGATCAGCAGGAGAAGAAGTTCCCTTGATAAAATCCTCTTTGGATAGAGGCTTATGATAAACCTTCAATTGATGTATATTCACGACAAAGGAGGTCTAATTCTCATCAATAGGATTTATATTAACTGAACCATTGTTGTAAATTGTATCAACTTCATAGGGTCCCAACCATCTAGTAGATAATTTACCTTTAAAATTATTGAACCTACTATCATACAGTAGGGCCCAATCACCTGACTGAAAGACCTTTACTTGATGTAGTTATCATGACATTTAGTCCTATGTTCTTGTATAAGGGTAGTCCTTTAAAGAGAATCTTGTCTGATATCATCAACCTCATTCAACTACAACATCCTCTATTTTTGAGCTTCATCCAAATCCATCCCTAATTGCATGGAAGTCTTGAAGGTTTTCACTTGAAATTATATGGGAAGCAGCACCTGCTTCCCATATACCAACTCTTAAGGTGTATGGCCCGTTGGGTTTCTCCAAGTTGTTTTATAGGCCCATAAGGCCTCAGGAAACCTATCAACCCAGTCTTTATGATGTAGCTGAACAATCTTGGTAAGAATAACTTCTATCACCTTGTTAGTTGATTCCACCTGTCCATTTTCTTGAGGGTGATAAGGTGAATATTTTCTATGTTTAATTTTATACTATTCAGTAATAGCTTTGACCAAATTGGAGTTGAATTGGGTTCCTTGGTCAGTTACTATTTCTCGAGGCACACCAAAGAGAGTAAATATTTCTTCAAAATGAAAATCTACAACAGATTGTTCACTAGCAAAATATAAAGATTTAGCTTCCACCCATTTGGTCACATAATCTATGTAGACCAGGATGTACTTCTTCCTTTGATACATAAGGTTAATGGGTCCTACAAAATCCAAAGCCCATTTCTCAAAAGGTTCAATTACTACCTAATCTTGGAAAGACATCTCATCAACTACAGTAGGTTTTCCCATCCTCTAATAATCATCAAAGTTGGCCACATACTTCTTTGCATCCTTGAAAATAGTTGGCCAATAGTAGCTGGACTATAATATGATGCAGACCCCCTGCTCTCAGGTCGGGATCCACATAGGATCTTTCTAAACCTACCCTCTTGATTCTAATTGACTCCTTGATTTTCCCTCGGGAATATCTCATACACTCGCAGTGTATCCACAGGTCCTTATGAGTTGAGCCTTCATGAGAAAACACTAGGCATCAACTTTTATCTTCTGATCAACAATGAACTTGCATCTTTCGCCAAATCAGAACTTCGGGTTTTGCGATTTTGTGATCCTTGATGTCGATATTCTAGACTCTTCCACCTATCGAAACCTGAAATGATGAACTGCTGAAATCCTTGTCCATGTCTTCCTTTGCTCCTGTTTCATGTTTCATGACTTCGGGAATTCCAGAACCAGGAACCCATATCTCTTGTCTTATAAAATGCTGAATTGCCGAATTCTGACATGTTCATCAATTCTTGGCTCCTCAATGGGTTTTTCAACCTTTTTTCATGGTTTTGAACTTTGAGATTTCGTAAATCCTGACGTGAGGTTTCCTGACTCTCCAACCCCCAAACCTTGAAATAGTCAACAGAGTCTAACTCCAACTATTGAAGAAAACTCGCCACCTTTCCTCTCAATTGTCCTCAGTTTCTGACGTGGATTCCTGCCACCAGTCACCTTTCCTGGCTTTCAAAACTTGAATCAGTCTTCGAGTGCCATTCCCCTATCACTTTGAAACACCAAATTCCAAAGTGATGCCTTCTATGAAATCAATGGCTAATAGCCTTCCTTAAGATCCAATGGCTCACGTTCGGGTACCGGGAATTCAAAACTCTCGATCCCAAAACACTTGTCACCACAAATCCCGAAGTCCCGAACTTCGAAACACCAAAATTCTAAAACATGGTTCCACAGATATTTCACGTTTCACGAATTCGAGAATTCTGATGTGAAGTGCCCCGAATCCTTGTCAATGTGAATGCGAAACGTCGATCCCCAAAATGGTGAAATGGAAATTCAAAAATTTTCCAAGTTTCGCATCTCCGGGTTTCTTCAATACAAAGGCCCCCAGCTCCTTGTCATCAAGACTTCCAGTATTCCAAATCCTAAATTACCAAAATCCCAAAATTCACACCAAGTTCTGTCGCAACTCACAACTTTGGGTTTTTCACTTCGCTGTGTCCTGACCGCTTGTCGTCAGGACCCTCGAAATTCTGAACTCCAAAATTTCAAAACATCGAAAATTCTGCTCCTCACCTTCCCACACGATAATCCAGTTCACACTTTGGGAGTTTGAGCGACCAAGGGTTTAATCCACAATTCTATTTTACAACCCCCGAAATGACTAAATGATCTCGATGGTCCAACAATCATGATCAATGGTCCACATTGAATCCTGCCTCTCAAAGGATGGATTCGTCCAACACTTAACTTCCCCACATCTCTCCTGGATTTTATAGTCCTCGTTATTTTGAGAATTCTCCACAGGGAATTTCGACCGCTCGATTCTTTCCTAAAGAATCTTTATGGAATGAGCCAATGTCCTTTATCCGAAACTTAACCTTCTTCACGAATATTTCTCTTCCTGCCTTCCTTCGAACACATCAAAGGTGCTACCCCTTTTGATCTTTCTCTGATAAATTCAAGCCTCGAAAAAGGGCCTTTGCTCGCACTCCTTGTGGTAGACCTTCAAAAACTTCTGCATATTTGAACTCTCAACTCTGTGGACCTTTTGTAACAATAGTCTCTCTCTTTCCCACCTTAGTTAACAATCTTCTAAGGACTCAGCTAGCCTGTGGACGCCTTGCATGGCTCATGTGCTTCACTTGCACTTCTGCTGAAATGAGAACAACGGTATCCATCCTAAGCTTTCAAAGATAAACTCTGAACCTTTTTCAACGCACTCCTTGTTGACGCTTCACTGCACTCCTTGCAAGAACTTCTCTCACTCAAGAAGAGAAACAATTGAAACTCATTCTCTCTCTCTCTCTCTCTCTTTCAGACTTCAAACATCCAACTTGAAATCATACATACAACACAGTATTTCAAGTAAATGCATAACAGAGAGAACAAACAACTATCAACATACCATTCAACATGTATACACATAAAACATCAGAGCACCATGAGTCTGATTCAAAGCTTCATATATTAATTCAAAGCCTTTGTATATGGGTTCTTCCTTACAACTTTCTGCTACAACTTCCTTCTTCCTCTATGCTAATGATACAATGATCTAATGAATGTCATGATACAAATATGAGGGTGTCTATATCCGGTTTCCCTCCTACGCTCTAAAACTGTCTAATCCATAATTCATACCTACCTACTTTCATTAACTATGCATAAATTCTTCTACCTTCTATAGATGAGAGCAAATCGCTCATGATCTGTTTAAATGTTCAAGTACGCTTCCCTTTAACCATTACATTAATGATTCAAAAACATTTCAAAAATGTGCGCTGGTGGTCTTCCAGCTTTCTTCCGCCTTCATGCTCACTTTGGCTAGCTGCTTGCGATGCTCCCACATCATACTCCCTCGCTTGAAAGTTTTCATGAACTTCTGTTCATGATATCTTGAATGGTTTGTCCATGCTTCTAAATTTCTTCTTCATCTTCCCAGCTGGAATCTTCAACTGGATGTCCCTTCCAGTTGACCAAGTATTCAAAATATTCTTTTCTCCTGGTCTTCTTTCTAACCCTCTTGTCAATTATTCTTTCCATCTGTGGCTTTTCAGCTACAGGCATTTGTTTGGTACACTGAACTTCTATCTGTTCATTCTTTGTCACTACTTCTTCAGCTCTATAAGGGTACAAATCCGAGATGTTGAATATCAGTGAAATTCTGATCCCATTAGGTAATTCAATCTCATATGCATCTGCCCCAAATTTCTTTATGACCTTGCATGGTCCAATCTTCTTCATTTTAAGTTTGTTATATGTCCCCCTTGGGAACCTCTCCTTCCTCATATGTGCAAGAATCAGATCACCAACTTCAAATTGAAGTTCTCGCCTGTGTTGATATTTTCTGTGCTTATACTCTTGACTCGACTTCTGCAGTCGTTTCTTAACTCGTATGTGAAGCTCCTTCATTGCTTCTGCAAAGTCCTCTGCACTAGCACTTCTAAATTCAGTTTGCTCCATATCTTTCAATTCAGAAACTCCCCTTGGTTGCATTCCATATACAATTTGGAATGGACTCTGCCCTATGCTTCGATTGATTGAATCATTATAAGCAAATTCTACCTATGGTAGAATGTGGTCCCACTGACTGTGGTGTTCAGTCACTAGGCTTCTCAGTAAATCTCTCAAGCTCATGTTCACAACTTCTGTATGCCCATCCATCTGAGGACGATAATATGAGATAAAAGACAAACTTGTCCCCAACTTCTTCCATAAAGTCCTCCATAAATGTCCTATGAACTTGGTATCCCGATCTGAAACTATACTCCTTGGCAAACCGTGAAGTTTGATGACTTCTTTGAAAAACAGGTTCGCAATATGAGTTGCGTCACTGGTTTTTTGGCATGGTATGAAATGTTCCATCTTGGAAATTCTTTCAACTACCACAAAGATTGAATCAAATCCTCTTTGTGTTCTTGGCAGCCCTAATACAAAATCCATGCTTACTGCATCCCACGACCTTTCTGGTATGGGTAATGGTTGGTATAACCCTGTGTTCTGCTTTCCTCCTTTTGTGTGATAACAAATCCTACATCTGTCCACAAATTTGTTAACATATGTCCTCATTCCTGGCCAAAAATATGAGCCATTTACTTTTGATAACATTTTTTCATGACCGAAATGTCGGGCCAATCCTCCACTGTGTTTTTCCTTCAGCAGGTTCTCCCTCATGGATCATTTTGGAATATATAACTGATTTCCCCTGAATAATAACCCATCCTGTATCATATATTTGGTCCATTGGCTTTTTTCCCTGATAATTGGATTCTCAGATGCCTCATACGCCTCTTTAAAATATGTATCATCCCTGTACATTTCCTTGAGGTTATCGAAACCCAAAGTTTTGACTCTAAATTCCTGCATAAGCAAACATTTCCTGCTCAAAGCATCAAAAACTTTGTTAACAGTTATATAAATATGCTTAATCACAAAAGTAAAATTCTGCATGTATTCAACCCATTTTGCATTCTTTTGGTTCAACTTGTCCTATTGAGTCACAAATTGTAGAGCGTGATTATCGCTGTACAAAACAAACTCTTTAGGAACCGAATAATGTCTCCATTTCTTCAGCGCTTGTATGACAATATAGAATTCTTTGTCATATGTCGAGTATTTGACCTTCTCTTCATTCAATTTCTCGTTGAAGTATGCAACCGGCCTATCATCCTGGCTCAAGACTGCTCCAATTGCAAATCCACTTGCGTCACACTTGACCTAGAACGTCTTGTTAAAGTCTGGAAAAACTAGAATTGGTTGCTCCATGATATTTTTCTTCAGTAGATTGAAAATCTTCTTTGCTTCTTCTATCCAGTGAAAAGACTTGTGTCTTTTATTCACCGTGTCCATCATCGGTGTGCTAATCCTAATGCATTTTCGGATGAATTTCCTGTAGAAACTAGCTAAACCATGGAAGCTTTGAACTTCAAACACACTTTTCGGTGATGGCCAATTCTTAATCACATTCACCTTATCCGAATCCATTTTCATCTCATCTGCAGAGATAAAAAAACCCAAATAAATGAGTTATGTCCTCATAAATGTTGATTTCTTCATATTTATTAGCAATTTCTCTTGCTGTAATCTCCTCATCACTGTAGCTAAATTCTTCAAGTGTTCTGCTTCGGTCTTGCTGAAAATCAGCATATCATCAAGATATACGATGACACATTTCCCTATGAAATCCTTCAAGACTTCATTCATCAACCTCATGAAAGTACTGGGTACATTTGTTAAACCAAATGGCATGACAATCCATTCATATAGCCCCTCATTTGTCTTGAATGTTGTCTTCCATTCATCACCTTCTCTCATACGAATTTGATGATATCCGCTTTTCAAATCAATCTTTGAAAAAAACTTTGCTCCACTCAAACAATCCATCAAATCATTCATCCTTGGTAATGGAAATCTATATCTGATGGTAATCATATTGATTTCCCTTGAGTCTGTACACATCCTCCAGCCTCCATCTTTCTTTGGGCTGGGTACTGTTGGAACAACACATGGACTCAAGCTCTCTCTAACCAATCCTTTGTCCATTAAATCTTGGACCTGTCTCTTGAATTCTTCATTCTCTTGCAGTGTCAACCTGTACACTGCTTTGTTTGGTAAACTAGCTCCAGGTATAAGATCAATATGATGACTTATACTTCTGATCGGTGGCAACGAACAAGGTAGTTCATCCACTACTATATCAAAAAATTCCTCCAACAACTTCTGGATTTCCTCTGGTAAATCATCCATCCTTGTATTGGTCAAAACAATTCTAGTCTTCCTGACCACAATAAATTGTGTGTCTTCCTTCTTTTTAACCTCCTTAGGAAGTTCCTTCCCACTCATGAGAAGTACATTTTTTCTCACCTCTGGTTTCAATTCTTTATCCTTAATTGGCAGCAACATGTGAGCTCTCCCATTCTTCTCCAGGGTGTATGTGTTCTTTCTCCTATCATGAATCACATTCATGTCATGTTTCCATGGTCTACCCAGCAATAGATGACAAACATCCATGGGAATGACATCACATAATATTTCATCCTTATATCCTCCTATTTTAAATTCAACTAAACATTGTTTAGTGACATTTACCTGATGTCCTTTTTGTAGCCACGAAACTGTGTATGGGCTTGGATGTTCAATAGTCTCTAGCTCCATTTTTTCTACCATCTCTATAGAAACAAGATTTTCTGTGCTACCACTATCCACTATAACTTTGCATACCTTGTCTTTGGTCTTACAAGCATTCCGAAAAAGTTTGTTCCTTTGGGCTGGGTTCTCTGCCTCCTTCTCTGGTGTTAACAAAACTTTCCTCATCATTAAATATCCTTTGCCCTCAGCATATTCTACCTCAACATTCCATCCTTTTGCTTCGGCAATGTGAGTTTCACCACCTTCTTTCTTCTTATCTGGACACTCATAATATTTATGTCCAACTTTTCCATAGGTAAAACATTTAACTTCACATCCTCGGCCTCTTCCTCTTCCTCTACTACGAGGAAAAGTATTTCTATCAACATACTGTCCTCTTTGTGAGCTTCCCCCTCTCTCATCTTGGATTTAAGGGTTCTTCCCTTCTTCTTTAGATTTTTTAGTTCTATCTTAGGCAGTTTTTTTGCCTCTGGCTTGAGTTGTTCCTCGGCCTCTTTGACCTTGCTTTCGGCTCATCTTCTCTTTAGCTTTCAGAGCCATATGATAAGCATCTTCTACCTTTCAGATGATCATCATGCTCATCTCATCATGAATGTCATATCGTAGACCATTCATGTAGCTAACAAATTTTTCATCATCGCTTTCCCAATGACCTGCCCTGATGTTGATCTTGTAGAACTCTTCAGTGTATTATTTTACTGACATCAGCTTCTATCTCAAATTTTGCATCCTCTGAAATAGAGAAATTTGATAATCCTTGGGTATGAATTTGGTTTTCATCTTCCCAACCATTCTATCCCAGCTCTTGATTTTCTGCTTGCCTTTGCAGCGTCTGTCAGCCTGTAGTTCATCCCACCATAATGCTGCATGCCCTTTAAGTCTTGTGACAGCATGCTTGACCTTCTTGTCTTCCTTGACAACCTCATAGTCAAAATATTTATCCAAAGCTCTAATCCAGTCTAGAAGCTCTTCAACATCCAGGTTTCCTTCATATACTGGAATGTCCATTTTTTCTCTGGCACCTATCCTAGCAATAGACCCGAATAGGCGTTCATCCGTAGCATCTTCCACTGCAATTGCTTCTCCTTCATGTGCATCTTCATATTCACTTTCATCCTTGCTAATATCTCCATCTTCAACTATGCGCTTCTGTGCTATCTCCATGGCATCAAGTCTAGCACGTAGTTCACGCATTTCCCTTTCCACTGCTAGATCAGGCATTGACACGGGCCTATCTCTTCTTCTCGGTGGCATGGCTGAGAATGTTCCTCCTTTCCCTACTACATAAAATAAAGAATTTTGTCTGGGCTCTGATACCACAACTAACTTGGACCCCCTCCTCTTAGGTCAGGATCCACACAGGATCTTTCTAAACCTACCCTCTTGAGTCTAATTGACTCCTTGATTTTCCATCGGGAATATCTCATACACTCACGGTGTATCCACAGGTCCTTATGAGTTGAGCCTTCGTGAGAAAACAATAGGCATCGACTCTTATCTTTTGATCAACAATGAAATTGCATCTTTTGCCAAATTAGAACTTTGGGTTTCGTGATTTCGCGATCCCTGATGTCAAGATTCTTGACTCTTCCACCTGCCGAAACCCGAAATGACGAAACGCCGAAACCCTTGTCCATGTCTTCCTCTACTCCTATTTCGAATTTCATGACTTCGTGAATTCCAGAATTAGGAACCCTGATCTCTTGTCTTCTAAAATGTTGAATTACCAAATTCCGACGCGTTCATCAATTCTTGGCTCCTCAACAGGTTTTTTGCCCTTTTTTTGGGGTTTCGTACTTCATGATTTCATGAATCCTGACGTGAGGTTTCCTGACTCTCCAACCCCCAAACCCTGAAACAGTCAATGGAGTCTGACTTCGATTATTGATGAAAAATTGCCACTTTTCCTCTCAGCTGTCCTCGGTTTCTGACGTGGATTCCTTCCATCTGTCACCTTTCCCGACTTTTGGAACTTGAATCAGTCTTCGACTTTCGTTCCCCTATCACTTTGAAACCCTGAATTCCAAAGCGATGCCTTCTATGAAATCAACGAATGATAGCCTTCCTTAAGATCCAATGACTCACGTTATTTCGGGCTTCCAGGTACCGAGAGTTCAAAACTCTCGATCCCAAAACACTTGTCACCATAAATCCTGAATTCTCGAACCCTGAAATACCAAAATTCCAAAACGCGGTTCCACAGATATTTCTCATTTCACAAATTTGGGAATTCTGATGTGATGTGCCCCGAATCGTCGTCGACGTGAATGCTGAAACATCGATCCCCGAAATGAGGAAATGGCAATTCAAGTATTTTCTGGGTTTCGCAACTCCGAGTTTTTTCAATACAAAGGCGACTGGCTCCTTGTCATCAAGACTTTTGTATTTCAAATCCTGAATTAACGAAATCTCGAAATTCACACCAAGTTCTGTCACAAATCACGACTTCGTGTTTTTCACTCTGTTGTGTCTCGACCTCTTGTCCTCAAGACCCCCGAAATGCTAAAATTTGAAATTCCAAAACACCGAAAATTCTGCTCCTCACCTTCACAAACGATAATCCAGTTCGCGCTTCGGGAGTTCGAGTGACCAAGGGTTTCTTCCACACTTTGGGCTTACAACCCTTGAAATGCCGAAATGATCTTGACGGTCCAACAATCATAATCAATGGTCCACATTGAATCCTGCCTCTTGAAGGATGGATTCGTCCAACTCTTAACTTCCTTGCAGCTCTCCTGGATCTTACTGTCTTCGTTATTTCGGGAATTCTCCACAAGGAATTTCGATCGTTCAATTCTTTCCTCAAGAATCTCTATGGAATGAGCCAATGTCCTTTCTCCAGAACTTAACCTTCTACACAAAGATTTCGCTTCCTGCCTTCCTTGGAACACTTCAAAGTCAATACCCCTTCTCAACTTTCTCTGATAAATTCAAGCCTCGAAAAAGGGCCTCTACTCACACTCCTTGCAGAAGACCTTCAAATACTTCAGTGTATTTGAACTCTCGACTCTGTGCACCTTCTACAACAACACACTCTCTCTCTCCCATCTTAGTTAACAATCTTCTAAGGACTCAGCTAGCCTGCGCATGCCTTGCACAACTCTTGTGCTTCACTTGTACTTTTGCTGAAATGAGAACAACGGTATCCCTCATGATCTTTCAGAGATAAACTTTGAACCTTTGTCAATGCACTTCTTGTGGATGCTTCACTGTACTCCTTGCAGGAACTTCTCTCACTCAAGAAGAGAAGCAATTGAAACTCATTCTCTCTCTCTCTCTCTCTCTCTCTCTCTCTCTCTCTCTCTCTCAGACTTCAAACATCCAACTTGAAATCATACATATAACATAGTATTTCAAGTAAATGCATAACAAAGAGAATAAAAAATTATCAGCATACCATTCAACATGTATACATAAAAAACATCGTAACACCATGAGTCTGATTCAACGCTTCATATATTAATTCAAAGCTTCTGTATATGGGTTCTTCTCTACAACTTTCTGCTACAACTTCCTTCTTGTTGTATGCTAATGATACAATGATCTAATGAATGTCATGATACAAATATGAGGGTGTCTATCTCCGTTTTCCCTCCTACGCTCTAAAACTGTCTAATCCATAATTCAAACCTACCTACTTTCATTAACTATGCATAAATGCCTGTACCTTCTACAGATGAGAGAGAATCGCTCATGATCTATTTACAATGTGCAAGTACGCTTCCCTTTAACCATTACATTAATGCATCAAAAAAATTTCAAAAACGTGCGCTTGTGGTCTTCCAACTGTCTTCTACCTTCATGCTCGCTTTGGTTGGCTGCTTGCGATGCTCCTGTATGATACTTCCTTGCTTGAAAATTTTCATGAGCTCCTGTTCATGAGCTCTTGCACGGTCTTTCCATGCTTCTGAATTTCTGATTCATCTTCCCAGTTGGCATCTTCAACTGGATGTCCCTTCCAGTTGACCAAGTATTCAAAATATTCTTTCCTCCTGGTCTTCTTGCTAACCCTCTTGTCAATTATTCTTTCCTTCTGTGGCTTTTCAGCTACAGACATTTGTTTGGTCCACTGAACTTCTGTCTGTTCATTCTCTGTCCCTACTTCTTTATCTCTGTAAGGGTACAAATCTGAGATGTTGAATATCGGTGAAATTCTGATCCCATTAGGTAATTCAATCTCATATGTGTTTTCCCCAAATTTCTTTATGACCTTGCATGGTCTAATCTTCTTCATTTTCAGTTTGTTATATGTCCCCCTTGGGAACCTCTCCTTCCTCATATGTGTAAGAATCATATCACCAACTTCAAATTGAATTTCTCACATGTGTTGATCTGCTCTGTGCTTGTACTGTTGATTTGAATTCTGCAGTCATTTCTAAACTCGATTATGAAGCTCCTTCACTGCTTCTACAAATTCCTCTTCACTAGCCCTTCTGAATTCAGTTTGTTCCATATCTTTCAATTCAGAAACTCCCCTTGGTTGCATTCCATATACAATTTGTAATGGAGTCTGCCCTGTGCTTCGATTGATCGAATCATTATAAGCAAATTCTGTCTGTGGTAGAATGTGGTCCCACTAACTATGGTGTTCAGTCACTAGGTTTCTCAGTAAATCTCCCAAGCTCTTGTTCAAAAATTTTGTCTTCCCATCTATCTGAGGAGGATAAGATGAGCTAAAAGAAAAACTTGTCCCTAGCTTCTTTCATAAAGTCCTCCAGAAATGTCCTATGAACTTGGTATCTCGATCTGAAACTATACTCGGAAAACTGTGAAGTCTGATAACTTCTTTGAAAAAAAGGTTTGCAATATGAGTTGCGTCGATATTTTTCTGGCATGGTATGAAATGTGCCATCTTGGAAAATCTTTCGACTACCACAAATATTGAATCAAATCCTCGTTGCATTCTTGGAAGCCCTAATACAAATTCCATGCTTACTGCATCCCATGGCCTTTCTGGTATGGGTAATGGCTGGTATAACCCTGTGTTCTGCTTTCCTCCTTTTGTGTGCTGACAAATCCTACATCTGTCCACAAATTTATTAACATCTATCCTCATTCCTGGCCAAAAATATGATCCATTTAGCTTTGAGAACGTTTTGTCATGACCGAAATGTCCGTCCAATCCTCCATTGTGTTTTTCCTTCAGTATGTTCTCCCTCATGGAGCATTTTGGAATACATAACTGATTGCCCCTGAATAATAACCCATCCTGGATCATATATTCGGTCCATTGTCTTTTGTCCCTGAGAATTGGATTCTCAGATGCCTCATATGCCTCTTTAAAATCTGGATCATCCTTGTACATTTCCTTGAGGTTATCAAAACCCATAGTTTTCACTCTAAATTCCTGCATAAGMAAACATTTCCTGCTCAAAGCATTAACAAATTTGTTAGCAGYTCCAGAAATATGCTTAGTCACAAAAGTAAAATTCTACATGTATTCAATCCATTTTGCATGCTTTTGGTTCAACTTGTACTGTTGAGTCACAAATTGTAGAGTGTGATTATCAGTGTACAAAACAAACTCTTTAGGAACCAAATAATGTCTCCATTTCTTCAGTGCTTGTATGACAACATAGAATTCTTTGTCATATGTCGAGTATTTGACCATCACTTCATTTAATTTCTCATTGAAGTATGCAACTGGCCTATCATCCTGGATCAAGACTGCTCCAATTGCAAATCCACTCGCGTCACACTTGACTTGGAACATCTTGTTAAAGTATGGCAAAACTAGAATTGGTTGCTCCGTGATCTTTTTCTTCAGTAGATTGAAACTCTTCTCTGGTTCTTTTATCTAGTGAAAAGACTTGTGTCTTTTCTTCACCGTGTCCATCATCGGTGCGTTAATCCCATTGAAATTTCTGATGAATTTCCTGTAGAAACTAGCTAAACCATGGAAGATTCAAACTTCAAACACACTTTTCGGTGATGGCCAATTCTTAATCACATTCACCTTATCCATATCCATTTTCATCTCATCTGCAAAGATAAAAAAACTCAAATAAATGAGTTTTGTCCTCATAAATGTTGATTTCTTCATATTTATTAGCAATTTCTCTTGCTGTAATCTATTCATCACTGTAGCTAAATGCTTCAAGTGTTCTGCTTCCGTCTTGCTGAAAATCAGTATATCATCAAGATATAGGATGATGAATTTCCCTATGAAATCCTTCAGGACTTCATTCATCAACCTCATGAAAGTACTGGGTGCATTTGTTAAACCAAATGGCATGACAAGCCATTCATACAACCCGTCATTCGTCTTGAATGTTGTCTTCCATTCATCACCTTCTCTCATACGAATTTGATGATATCCACTTTTCAAATCAATCTTTGAAAAAAAATTTGCTCCACTCAAACAATCCATCAAATCGTCCGTCCTTGGTAATGGAAATCTATATCTGATGGCAATCTTATTAATTTCCCTTGATTCTATACACATCCTCCAGCCTCCATCTTTCCTTGGGCTGAGTACTGTTGGAACAGGATATGGACTCAAGCTCTCTCTAACCAATCCTTTGTCCATTAAATCCTGGACCTATCTCTTGACTTCTTCATTCTCCTGTGGTGTCAACCTGTACGCTGCTTTGTTTGGTAAACTAGCTCCAGGTATAAGATCAATATGATCACTTATACTTCTGATCGGTGGCAACGAACAAGGTAGTTCGTCCATTGTTATATCACCAAATTCCTCCAGCAACTTTTGGATTTCCTCTGGTAAATCATCCATCCTTGTACTGGTCAAAAAAATTCTAGGCTTCCTGACCACAACAAATTGTGTGTCTTTCTTCTTTTTAACCTCCTTAAGAAGTTCCTTCCCACTCATGAGAAGTACAGTTTTTCTCACCTCTAGTTTCACTTCTTTATCCTTAATCGGCAGCAACATGTGAGTTCTCCCATTCTTCTCCATAGTGTATGTGTTCTTTCTCCCATCATGAATCACATTCCTGTCATATTGCCATGGTCTACCCAGCAATAGATGACAAACATCCATGGGAATGACATCACATAATATTTCATCCATATATCCTCCTATTTTAAATTCAACTAAACACTGTTTAGTGACATTTACCTGATGTCCCTTTTGTAGCCAAGAAACTGTGTATGGGCTTGTATGTTCAACAGTCTCTAGCTCCAGTTTTTCTACCGTCTTTGTAGAAACAAGATTGTCTATGCTACCACTATCCACTATAACTTTGCATACCTTGTCTTTGGTCTTACAAGCAGTCCAAAAAAGTCTGTTCCTTTGGGCTGGGTTCTCTGCCTCCTTCTCTGTCATTAAGAGAACTTTTCTCATCATTAAAGATCTTCCACCCTCAGCATCGTCTGCCTCAAAATTCCATCCTTGTGCTTCAGAAATGTGAGTTTCACCACCTTCTTTCTTCTTATCTGGACACTCATAAGATTTATGTCCAACTTTTCCACAGGTAAAACATTTCACTTCACCTCCTCGGCCTCTTCCTCTTCCTCTAGTATGAGGAAAAGTATTTCTATCAGCATACTGTCCTCTCTTTGAGCT
>JASDQU010504649.1:22204-36421 GCA_032191745.1 Picea mariana | reverse complement strand
TCATACACTCGTGATGTATCCATAGGTCCTTATGAGTTGATCCTTCATGAGAAAACACTAGGCATCAACTCTTATCTTCTGATCAACAATGAAATTGCGTCTTTCGCCAAATTGGAACTTTGGGTTTCAATATTTCGCGATCCATGATGTCGACATTCTTGATTCTTCCACTTGTCAAAACCTGAAATGCCGAAACACCAAAATCCTTGTCCATGTCTTCCTCTTCTCCTATTTCATGTTTCGTGACTTCGGGAATTCCAGAATTGGGAACCCTGATCTCCTGTCTTCTAAAATGCCAAATTGTCGAATTCCAACGCGTTCATCAATTCTTGGCTCCTCAACAAGTTTTTCACCCTTTTTTCAAGGTTTTGGACTTCACGATTTCATGAATCCTGACGTGAGGTTTCCTGACTCTCCAACCCTCGAGCCTCAAAATAGTCAACGAAGTCCAACTTCAACTATTGACGAAAACTCTCTACCTGTCCTCTCAGCTTTCCTTGGTTTCTGACGTGGATTCCTGCCACCTATCACCTTTACTGGCTTTCATAACTTGAATCAGTCTTCGACTGTCGTTCCCTTATCAGTTCAAAACCCCGAATTTCGAAGTGATTCCTTCTATGAAATCAATGGCTGATAGCCTTCCTTAAGATCCAACAACTCAAGTTATTTCGGGCTTCCGGGTACCGGGAGTTCAAAACTCTCGATCCCAAAACACTTGTCACCACAAATCCTGAATTCTCGAACCCCTAAACATAGAAATGTCGAAATGCGCTTCCACAGATATTCACATTTTGCAAATTCAATAATTCTGATGTGAAGTGCCCCGAATCCTCGTCAACATGAATGCCGAAACGATCCCCGAAATGCAGAACTGCCAATTCAAGGATTTTTCGGGTTTCACAACTCTGGGTTTTTTCAATACAAAGGTCTCTGGCCCCTTGTCATCAGGACTTCCAGTATTCCAAATACTGAATTACCGAAATCCTGAAATTCACACCAAGTTCTATCGCAACTCACGACTTTGGGTTTTTGATTTCATTGTGTCTCGACTGCTTGTCCTTAGGACCCCCAAAATGCCAAACTACAAAATTCTGAAATGTCGAAAATTATGCTCCTCACCTTCACACACAATAATCCAGTTTGCGCTTCGGGTGTTCGAGCGACCAAGGGTTTCTTCCACACTTCAAGCTTACAACCCCTAAAATGCCAAAATGATCTCGATGGTCCAACAATCGCGATCAACGGTCCACATTGAATCCTACCTCTCAAAGGATGGATTCGTCCAATGCTTAACTTCCTTGCAACTCTCCTGGATCTTACTGTCCTTGTTATTTTGGGAATTCTCCACAGGGAATTTCGACCGTTCGATTCTTTCCTCAAGAATCTCTATGGAACTAGCCAATGTCCTTTCTCTAGAACTTAACCTTCTACATGAAGATTTCACTTCCTTCCTTCCTTGGAACACTTCAAAGGCACTACCCCTTCCGAGATTTCTTTGATAAATTCAAACCTCGGAAAAGGGCCTCTTCTCGCACTCCTTACGACAGACCTTCAAATACTTCTGTGTATTTGAACTCTCGACTCTGTGCACCTTCTGCAGCAACAATTTCTTTCTCTCCCACCTTAGTTAACAATCTTCGAAGGACTCAGCTAGCCTAAGCACACCTTGCACGGCTCCTATGCTTCACTTGCACTTCTGCTGAAATGAGAACAACGATATCCCTCTTGAGATTTCAGAGATAAACTCTGAACCTTTGTCAATGCATTCCTTGCGGACGCTTCACTGCACTCCTTGCAGGAACTTATCTCACTCAAGAAGAGAAACAATTGAAACTCATTCTCTCTCTCTCTCTCAGACTTCAAAAATCCAACTTGAAATCATACATACAACACATTATTTCAAGTAAATGAATAACAGAGAGAATAAACAACTATCAACATACCATTCAACATGTATACACAGATAACATCATAACACCATGAGTCTGATTCAAAGCTTCATATATTAATTCAAAGCTTCTGTATATGGGTTCTTCTCTACAACTTTTTGCTACAGCTTCCTTCTTGCTCTATGCTAATGATACAATGATCTAATGAATGTCATGATACAAAGATGAGGGTGTCTATATCCATTTTCCCTCCTACACTCTAAAACTATCTAATCCATAATTCAAACCTACCTACTTTCATTAACTATGCATAAATGCTTGTACCTTCTATAGATGAGAGCGAATCACTCATGATCTGTTTACAATGTGCAAGTATGCTTCCCTTTAACCATTACATTAATGTTTCAAAAACATTTCAAAAACATGCATTGGTGGTCTTCCAGCTGTCTTCCACCTTCATGCTCGCTTTGGCTAGCTGCTTGCGATGCTCTTGCATCATAATAGATTAATATCTTGTATGTTGTTATTTTATCATCAAAATGGCCTCCACATGGACCATCATGACATGATTTGAATATTTCATGCATATCATCCTTTTGGAAACACCTTTTGATCACCAAATTAGGCCCAATATGGTATAAACAATCATCATGCCACATGTAATTGGCACTCAACTAGACAATTCTCAATTTTTCTTGRGAGGAAAGATTCTAAGGTAKCTTTCCTGTTACAATATAGTTGGCTATATCTGCATACCAAGGAATGTAAGTAGAAATAGAAAACATATTCTCATCTGGAAAATTGTCATCTACCGGTGCATTATCACCTATATGAATGAGTCTATACAAGAAATCAACAACTAAATTATCTCTTCCATGTCTATMAATAATGGTAATATTGAATTCTTGCARTAATAAAATCCATCTAGTCACTCTAGCATTTGTAACAGGTTTGTTCATCAAAAATATGATGGCTGAGTGGTATGTATGTACAAAAACTTCACACCCTGTTATGTAGTGTCTGAAATTATTAATGGCATGTACTACTGACAATAATTCTTTTTCAGTGACAGTGTAATTTACTTCAGTAGGTGAAATATTTTTGCTAACAAAGTATATAGCATATGGAACCTGGCCTTCCCTTTGTCCTAAAACAACCCCAAAATCTATATCTGAGGAATTTGTGCAGATATGAAAAGGAAGAGACGAATTTGGTCCTCTTAAACAGTGTCACTTGAAAGCTTTTTTTTTTTAATTTCAAAAGAAATCTGACATTGTTCATCCCAATGGAATTCAGCCTCTTTTTCTAACAGTTTGAACAGTGGGGTAGCTAGTTTTGTAAAATTAAGAATGCCCTCCTATAGTAACTAGCATGCCCTAAAAATCTTCTAACTTCTTTCTGTGAGCTAGGGATTTTGATTTGAGAAATGATGTCAATATTGGCAGGGTCTACCCTTATTCTGGTACTAGAGATGTGATGACCTAAAACAATTCCTTTAGTGAGAATCATTCTAGATTTTTCATGATTGAGGGAAAGGTTGGTCTCTTTACACTTGATCAATACTTTCTCCAAATTGGTGAATGCTTGCTGGAAATCATCCCTATATACTGTGAAGTCATCCATGTAGAATTCTACACAGTCATGGGTCAAATCAGATAAAATGGGTAGGAAAAACCTTTGAAAGGTGAAAGAGGCATTACACAAACCAAAAGGAAGACTGCTATAATCATAGGTACCCCATGGGAAAGTAAATGTGATTTTGTCTTGATCTTCAGGTGAAATTTGGATCTGATTGTAACCACTGAACCCATCCAAGAAAGAAAAATACCTCTTCCCAGAAAAATTTTCCAAGACCTGGTCTATGAAAGGAAAATGATGTAATCCCTGTAGGTAGCCTTGTTCAATTCTCTAAATTCCACACAAATCCTCCATTTTCCATTTTTCTTAGGGACAAAAAATAATGGGGATACTCATTGCTATCCGAAATAGGGTAAATAAAATTGGCATGCAAGATTTTTTGGAGTTCTTCTTTCACTATGTCTTTTAAGGATGTATTCATTATTCTTTGGGGTTTCCTCATAGGTCTGATTTCTTCATTGGTGTAAATATGATGCATACAAGTGTCTAGGTGAATCCCTTTCATGTCAGAGTAATTCCACGCAAAAGCACCAGATTGTCCTTGAATCATTTGAATCAATTTTTGTTGTTGATCTGTTTCTAACATAGCATTGATATACAAGGATTTTCCAATACTAATTTCAAGAGTTTGGACAATTGATTATTTCTCTTCATCCATTTGTGAAATGGTGGACACTGGGAAGGAGGGTTGTCAAATTTCCTGAAATTCAGAGATGAAAATATGTGTATATTCTCGAAAGGATTCAGGGTATTCAATGCATTCAGTATAAGCCAAAAATAGGATTAAAATCTATTCTTTGGTTTTCTCTTGAACTCCTTTTACTTTATCGAGTGTTAAAGGGTTGAGTATAGTCCTCCTCCACATAGGGATCCTCCAACCAGAAAGGAACTTCAGTGGATGGTTGGGCAGGAGGAAAGAAAATAAGTTTTTAACTTTGGATCCAATTGGAGATTTTCATCTCTCTAGACTGACAACTAATAAACACATCAACAGTGGCCAACCAAGGTTGTCCAAGCAGCACTGGATATCCTAGTTTGGAGGATTTAGGATGAGTCCCAAAGAAATCCATAGGGTAATCCCAAGAGGCCAAAGTGACTGTTACATCATATAGACTTCCTATTCGACTGATAACTGATTTGTCTACTAATTCCAACAAAGTCTGCATTGGTCTTAGGTGATTTACTTGTAGCATTTTCATGGTGTCAACCAATTACATAACATTTATTGGTGCTCCTAGATCAATAAGTGTGTTTGAAAAAAAAACACCATTAATATCTATGGTCACCACTAGATTTCATGGATCATTATATTTATATGGCATTTCTGATATAAATTTTGATAATTGTCCAACCACCCGTATAACAAGAGGCTCCTTCATTTTCCTCCCTAGATTTTTAATGAAAATATCCCTTACAATATTAGCATAAATAGGAATGTCCTTGATGGATTGAAGTAGGGGAATATTTACACATATGTTTGTAAGTTCAGTCTCTAGATCATGCCCTAGAGGTACCTCAAATTTCTTCACATGTAACCTTTCTGGATAAGGGGGAGGATTATTTTTATGAGGTATTTCTGATGGATGAGGATTGTAAGGAGGAATTTCATGTTGTACATGGGTGTCTCTTTCTTCATCTGATTGGTTATCCATTTGTTCTTATTCTTCAACTTCTTGGTTATCTACTTGTTCTTCTTCTTGAATAACCACTGTAGGATTTGGTTTATTCAAAACCCTCCCTGATCTTAGTTGAATTTTATTAAATGTAGTAGGAGTTATCACATAAGTGGGGAAGGTTTGTACTTCAATATTTTGTACAGGAATGGGTGTGCAGGAATAAGGGTAGGCCGAGGAGGGTTTAGGATAGGTGCATCTTGAATTTGTTTCTACATATTTGGGTTCATAGGAAATGTAAGTTGTTGTTGCTGCATATTTGGGTTTATAGGCAATGTAAGTTTTTGTTGCAACTATGGAGGTGGAGGGAGAGTTGGTGGATTAAATCCCGGTATAAACTAAGAGATATTGGAAGAAGGGATGATTTTAGGGGCTAAATTTCGCTCATGGGCCAATTTTCCATGGTTTTTCCAAAAATGAGATTCTCTATTTTAAAAATGATTCGCCCAAATTCTATAGAATAAAATTATTTTACCTTAAAAATCACCAAAAGTTTATAAAAACTATATAAAATACTTAGAAATTTGAATATTTTTACAAAAATATCTCCAAACATTTATAGTTGACATATGAAGGATTAGTAAGATTCACCAAGGTTTCTACGTTTTAAAATAATTTTCCATCCTTAAAATCATCCATGATTGGAAGGGTATTGTGGGTAAGTGGGAAAGGTTGCTGGTTGAAAAGTAACATTCCCATATGCAGGCCCCCTCCATCCTTGTTGACAAGGATGGATTTCTGGTTGTTGAGGTGACCATTGAGGGTAAGGCATTGGAGGTACCCATTGTTGTTGTGAATATTGTGTGGTAGCATCTACAAACATATTAGGATTTTGCTGCCTCCATACCCTCTTAGGGGGATATGATGTTTCCTGAGACTCTCCCTTAAGGATGGCTTGTATTCTAGGTAAAGAAGGAAACTCTTCAGTAGGGTGATACTCTATACATAGTCCACAAAATTCAATAACATTAATGGGACATTCATCTTCAGGATGCCTTTTCCTACACCGAGGACATAAAATTGCCAAAGTAGCATTTTCGTCTTCTTGTTTTATTTTGATTTTAATGGTATCAAGTTGGGTGTTGATGGTGTTGAAGATGTATGTTTTGAATTTTTCTAGAATATTCCCCAATTCTATCCTAGTAACACTTTCTGGTGTCGGTTTAGTAATTTTGTTTATAGGATCCCTCAAACTTTTCCCGGTTTTCGCTTGGCTGCGGGAATACCTTTTACAACATTTTGCAATCTTTGTAAATGGTTTCTGGTATAAATACCTAGAGTTCATAAGGTTTAATACTTCAATATACTCATCCCTTATACCTTTTAAGAATATGGTCCTAATTGTGGCTGTGTCTAAGGATTTTTTTTTTATCTTTTGATAGTTATATAGGAACCTTTCTAAATAGTCTTCCAAACTTTCCTCCTCAGACCGCTGCATTTTAAATATGTCATTCCTAGCATCTCTAGGTCTGTAGTAGTCTTGATATTTCTAGAGTAAACTCTCCTTCATGCCATCCCAATATAATATAGTGTGTTCTCCTAGGCTCATAAACCACCTAAATGTTGAGTCTTTAAGTGTGGATGGAAAGAGTTTTAGTTTTTGTGCACTATCACTGTAATTATAACTCCTACATAGTATATCAAATTCAAAAAAAAATGAATTAGGATATTCTATTGACATACCTTGGAAGTGAGGTAGTGATGACAATGGAATATTCTTCATAGCAACATCTCTATTGATTTCTAGTATAGGGAATCCGAATGTCTCTTTCATTGTTTTCATTTCCCTCTTCATCTGCCATATCTCCAAATAGCACGTTGTAGGGTGTTGGTGATGTCTCCCTAGTAGGTGATGGTTCAACTATTGGCTTGGTTGGTATATCCAACTGTTCCAATACCTTGTGTGTTGTTCCAATGGAATATGCAACCTCTTATACCACTACCTGTAACACACCTGACCCCTAAGTGCTCTATTAAGGGGTGGGGCATCAAAATTTTTCTTTCCTTAACTCTCTCTAGGTTCCCTTTTCTTCACATTGCAAGTTCTTCCAAACCCACGGTATCTTTCCTACCCCTTTGAAGGATTTGAACAACAGGTGCTAGCTCTTCATGCTATCCCCTTCCTTCATATGACCTCAGGCTATGACTACAGGCCTAATCAAAAGGCGCTTTGCGACTTTACGACTTTGGGTATTCTGCTGTGAGTCACCTGACTCTCCCGACTTCCCAAATTTGAAACTAGAGCCTAGCGAGTGCTAGCTCCTTCCCTTATTCTACATTGATGTGACCTCCAACTATGACCTGGGGCCCACTTTCGAATGTTTTGAGACTTAGCACTTCGCAGACTCAAAAGTTAACTCACCTCTTCACGAATCGAGACTTCGTATTTAAGGATTTTTCATTTTGCAAAGTGGGAAGATTTCTTGCCTCTTTTCTTTGATTCCCGATCCCCAAAATCCTCTTGTGTTAGATCGACGGTCCATAGTTTTCCTCGATCCAACGATCCAGGTCACATCATGACTTCGAGTTTCGTATTTTTAGTCGCATGAACGCACGATTCTCTCATTGCGCAAACTTTGAAATCACAGATTCGACGGTCAAGGTGGGTCCTGATAGATCCTTGGATCTACGATCCATATCACATCATGAATTTGGGTTTCAAAATTTAGAGGATCCATCCCCTTCACGATGATTACCAACATTCATCGAACTTGTGAAGACTGAAGGATTCAAGGCATTATCGCCTATGCTCCTTCTTGAAATCTAATGGTCGTGATAAACCTTGACCCTCCCAAATGGATCTTGTCTGTTCATCTTCAAAATTTAAGGATATTCCCTTTTGATACTTGAGTCTCAATATTCTTCCTAAGCTTAATAGACTCCATCCTCCCAGAGACTTTGGGCAACTGGGAGTGTCCACATGCACCCGTGAAAACTGTGGCCAAGGTCGACGAACTCACAGTCCACTTATTTTCACTTAAGCCACCATAGGGCTCGGGAATTTACTTATACAAATCAAAACATTCCATACTTACTTAAATACACAATTTAAGCGAGATTAAAGAGATAAATTATAATGATTAAACACACATGCATATCCCTGAGTCATTCACAGTATATCCAACTTTATTACATAGTTACAGCTCAATTACATAGGGTATGAGAATACTTATCTATTATAGGTTGCATCCAACTAATTGACTGTGGGTGTGTGCCTTTCCACACAACCAGAAGATCAGAGGCATTCATTCTTATCACTTTGGCCACCCCCGTGCCAAGCCATGATATCACTAGGGAATTTATACCATCTCTCATAGAGACTCTCTTTGTCATAGCGATCCTGCGAGGTTTATCAAATGCTTCTTCAGCATCAAGCTCACATTTTGGTTCTTCAGGTCGTGTTCTATGCACTCCCTTTTTGGTTCACGCACCTCCTTTTGAGCTTGCACCCTCGTCTGGTGTCTCCTCGCTCTCTATATCTTGTAATATTGATCCCCTAGAAGATTTCTCCATCCCACTCGCTCCTTGTGTTTCATGGATCACGTCAAACTCAGATCGAAGGTCAACAACCATCGATGGTTCACAGAAATTGTGGGGCCCCAACATGCATGCTCTTTACCAGAGAGTCTGACCTCCACAATATGGAAAGTTCTCACTCGAGTCTAGTCTAACTGGGATCATTGATATTCCATCCCGTCGAGATCAATGACAAGGGTGAATTGTGGGCCGCGAACTAGCACATCCGTTATTTTCATCTCTTTGCTCTAGAGTGATTTACCACCCTGATCTTCGTTCATAGCAATTGCGGGGTTCAAATTAACTATCGTGAAATTTGACATCTTGGAGCCTCGAGCTCCAAGGTTCCTAGACCCAGGTCACGTGGATCTTCATATAACTCTTGGGCTATGATCCCCGCTCTTAGTCAGGTTTTTGGTTAAGGAAATAGGTGCAAGTTAAGAGTCTCCTAGACTATTGGTCTGAAGGGAATACCTTCCCAACTTGTAGATATTTAAGCTCTGAATCAAGGAAAATTAACTTGTGAGGTTACCAAATCGGTAGATATGCCTAGAGGCTTCCTCCAACTCTAGAACAATGATATAAATTCCTGGGGAAAGCCTGTTAATCCCTAATATTGGCTCATTACCCCTTAATTGTGGCATATTACATTAGTAATGTTATTTTATTTATGTCGGCTTTATTCCATTAGTTGTAATTATACCTCCTAGTCTCCTATATATACCAAGGAGACATTTTCATTTGGAATCATCTTGAAATTGTACATTTATGTGGGCATAAGGAGGTTTCCCCCTCAAAGAGGCTTATTATATGAATTTATCTCTTTTTCAAGGTGTTGAGTACTTGTTCTGAGTTTTATCTATGCTATTATTTGGATCTTAACATATGGTATCATAGCTCAAGGTCTTGGGCTTTCGCTGCTACATCTGAGACACCTTGGAATTTTCCCTATAAATTTTTTTCTACAATGTTTCAAAATGAAATTCTTGGATTATATTTAGTAGATGGATCAAAGCATGTTGGGTTAAAATTTTAGCTCATGAGGCCTTATAATTTCGGAGATACAATCTGTGTAAGATAGGGTTATGGAATCATCCTGAACTGAGTCATTGCGGAATTTTCGCTATAAATTGTTTTATGTAACATTTCATACCCTAAAATATAGAGTATATTCACAACAATTAGTAAGGTATCTATGGTAAAAATTTCAGCTTCTAGGCCATCTTACATTTGTAGATACACCCTGTGGAAGATAGGGTATCTGACTAGTCCTATTGAATAGTCTCAAGAAGGTGTTCCAGGTAAAATAATCATAACTTCTTCCTAGAGTATCCAAATAGAGTGAGACTAGTTGCATTGGATATTGAACCATCTTTAGTATTTCTGGTATGAGTTTCAGAATTTTATATCAATTATTTTGTGTTGGGCACGCTATACAAGTGACATCTCCTGGAATTTCCAAAAATCAGCAAGTTGTGGGGAAGTTACCGTAAATTCTACTTGGCACATCCAATTTTGATCAGACCTATGGCATTGTAGAGAATAAATATCATAGAACTACAAAAAATAAAGTTTCATACCCAGCAGGGTTGAAACTTTGGAGGTACAGTAGAATAAATATTGTCTACTAGAACCACCTCAAAAGAAAGGTTCAAAAGTGATACTTGGCCAACATGCCACCCAAAAAGGGAACTTCTACACCAAATAAGGCTCTAGATAATCGTACATGGACTATTGATGAAGGTGAAGAAATGCGTAGGGACATAAATGATTTACAAAAGAAGAAAGTAACAAAATATGAACTACAAGAGATGATGGAGGGTTTGAAAGGGGAGATCATGGAAGGATTGAAAAATTTCATAATAGAGAGGAAACCTGAAAGTGAAAATGTATCCCATGAAATTCATGATGAGGACACAAGGAAGGTGAATCAAGAATGGATAAATTCAATCTTTCGATTGAAGACCAACCACGTTCCTAAGATTGATATGAGGAAGTTTGATGGCAAGGACCCAATCACATGGATACTTCAGATGGAGCAATTCTTTGATCTACATAATGTGCCACATACACAAAAGGTACGAATTGCTTCTTTATATTTAGAACCCAATTAANTGGTTTTTTTCTCGCAAATCACTTGTCACTTGGACAATTTTCACGAAAGAAATGATAGCACACTATGAGGATACAAGGAGCAATACCTTCTTTAGCCAATTGATAAATCTCAAGCAAAGGGGTTCAGTTACAGAGCACATTGAGAACTTCCAAAGATTGAAAATAAAGGTAACAGATATTCCAGATGAGCACTTGATTGATGTATTCATAGGAACTTTAAAGGATAACATTCAACATGAGGTTCACCTTTTGGAACCCAAATCATTGGAGAATGCTTTTAAGGTGGCAAGAAATGTTGAAAGTAAAAATATGGCTATGGATACTAGAAGGACCAATCCCAACATCTATAGAGAGAATAATTCTCCTTCTTCTAAAACACCTCAACCTACAAGGTTGACACCTCAACAATTGGAGGAAAGAAAAGAAAAAGGTTTATGCTTTAATTATGACAACAAGTACAGTAAGGGACATAAGTGTCGTGAGAAGAAATTATTCTACATAGATTGTGAAGAGGAAGAAGAACAAGAATAAGAACCATCTCAAGATGAAAACGTAGAAGCAATTTCGTCTGAAGAGTTGAATCCCATGATATCATGTAATGCATTGGATGGAATTATCACTCCTCAAACCCTCAAGATCAAATGATACATAAAAAATAAAAAGGTAATAGTCCTAATTGATTCTGTTAGTACTCATAATTTCATTCACTATAAATTAGCGAAAGTTGTCAATTTCTTTGTATATCCAACGCCAGAGTTCCAAGTAATGATTGCAGATGGAGGAACTATCAATTTCTCAGGAAAATGCAATAAGATCAATATTACTATGGGGGAATATGTAATGACTAGTCCAATTATTTCTATACCAATGGGTGGTGATGATGTTGTACTAGGAATCCAATGGTTACAATCATTAGGAATAGTGGCTTTTAATTTCAAGAACTTTTCATGAAATTTTCATTGGAAGGAAAAGAAATTGAGTTAAGAGGTATCACAGGGAAACCCGGTAAGGTGATAAGCTCTAATGGCATGAAAAAATTATTGAAAAGGAGGCATCAAGGCATTATTACAAAACTATGCTCACTAGATGTTCAAACATCTAATCCATCTATTCCTCAAGATCTCCAAGGGATCATTGATAAGCATTCCAAAGTATTTGAAGATATTTTCAGAGGTCTTCCACCCACTTGAAATCATGATCATGAAATTCACTTAATTCCTGGGAGTGTTCCTCCTAACATCAAGCCATACATATACCCTTATGTCTAGAAGAGTGAAATTGAGCGTATGGTTGAAGAAATGTTAGAGGCTGACATTATTATACCTAGCCAAAGTTCTTACTTTGCACCAGTGGTAATGGTATTCAATAAAGATAGCTCATGGCATATGTGTCCATATTATAGAGAGATCAACAAGATCACTATTAAAGATAAGTTTCCTATTCCCGTCATTGATGAATTGTTAGATGAACTACATGGAGCAATCTATTTCATAAATTGGATCTCCGTTCAGGGTATCATAATATTAGAATGAAGGAAGAAGATATCCCAAAAACAACATTCTGAACTCATGAAGGCCATTATGAATTTTTGGTCATGCCTTTTGCCCTTACAAATTCACCTTCCACATTCCAAGGGTTGATGAATTCCATTTTAAGGCCCTTCCTTCGAAAATTTGTGTTAGTATTTTTTGATGATATACTAATCTATAACAAGTCTTGGGAGGATCATGTGCGACATGTTGACAAGGTGCTACAACTACTAAAGGGGAAACAACTATATGCCAAACCATCCAAATGTTTCTTTGGAGTGAAGGAGGTAGAGTATTTGGGTCATATTGTATCTCGTGAAGGTGTTAAGGTAGACCCTAACAAGATTAATTCCATGATGGACTGGCCGATTCCCAAAACATTGAAGAATCCTACAGGATTTTTGGGTTTGACAGGTTACTACGGCATGTTTGTTCAACACTGTGGAAGAATAGCAGAACCTATAACGGTACTGACTAAGAAGGACACATTTTCATGGACTACAGAGGCAACTAACGATTTTGAATAACTTAAAGAGGTGATGTGAAAAGCTCTTGTCGTGACCACTCCAGAATTCACAAAAACCTTTATTGTGGAATGTGATTCCTTGAGAAATGGAATTGGTGTTGTCCTAATGCAAGAAGGAAGGCCCCTGGCTTTTGAAAGTCGACCACTCAAGGGAAAGGACTTACACAAACCCATTTATGAGAAGGAAATGATGGCAATACTACATGCATTGAAGAAATGGTGTCCTTACCTAATAGGTAGGCACTTCAAGGTCAAAACAGATCATGATAGTCTTAAATACTTCTTGGAGCAAAGACTATCTTCAGAAGAACAACAAAAATGGGTAACCAAGATATTGGGTTATGATTTTGAAATCATCTATAAAAAGGGGAAGCAAAATGTTGTGGCAGATGCACTCTGAAGAAAGGATGAAGATGTTGAGGACTTTCTCTATGCTGTCTCGATCATCCAAACCGATTGGATAATAGAAGCAAGGGATGAATGGAAGAATGAAGAAAAAGTGTGGACTCTCATTCAAAGGTTGCAACAGGATTCCAGTGCATCAGATACATTTACATGAAAAAATGATTCACTATGGTACAAATATCACTTATATTTATGTAAGAACTCCCAAATCAAACAAAAGGTATTATTGAAATTGCACACCTCTCTAGTAGGAGGGAACTCGAGATTTTTAAAAACCTACCATAGAGTCAAGAAGGATTTTTTTGGGGATGGTCTTAAAACTAATGTTCAAAGGTTTGTGGTAGAATGTTTGGTTTGCCAACAAAATAAGGTGGAAATAATTAAGACCCCAGGTCTTTTACAACCATTAGCCATCCCGAGTCAGTGTTGGGAGGAGGTTTCCATGGATTTCATCACAGGGTTACCGAAGTCTGAAGGAAAGAGTGTCATCATGGTGATTGTTGATAGACTGACCAAGTACGCACACTTTTGTGCACTCTCTCATCCTTTCAAATCTAGTACAGTTTCCACCGCATTCATGGAGACAGTTCAAAAGCTACATGGCAGCCCAAAGATTATTGTAAGTGACAGAGATCCCATCTTCACTGGATAGTTTTGGACATAATTATTTTCTTGTTTGGGTACTCAATTGGCTCATAGCTCATCCTATCATCCTCAATATGATGGACAAACTAAGATAGTGAACAAATGTCTCGAATGCTACCTTCGTTGCTTTGTCTCTGATAAACAAACACAATGGTTCAAATGGTTACCCTTGGAAGAATGGTGGTATAACACTTCCTTTCATAATGCAACAAAAATGACACCATTTATGGCACTCTATGGATACCACCCTCCTTCCATCACTTCTTCTCTAAAAGAAAAAT
>JASDQU010504649.1:8791-22154 GCA_032191745.1 Picea mariana | reverse complement strand
ACACTTCCTTTCATACTGCAACAAAAATGACACCATTTATGGCACTCTATGGATACCACCCTCCTTCCATCACTTCTTCTCTAAAAGAAAAATCTAAGGTTCAAGTAGTGGAAGATCACATCGAGCATCAACAACAAGTTCTCCAAATCTTAAAGGACAACCTGACCATGGCACAAAAGCGCATGAAACAACAAGAAGATCAACATCATAGTGAAAGAAGTTTTGAAGTAGGGAATTGGGTGCTCTTAATACTAAAACCATACAAACAGATGTCCCTCAAGCATGCCAAAAAGGATAATAAATTATCACCAAATTACTATGGCCCTTATAAGGTGTTGCAAAAGTTTGGTACTATGGCATACAAATTGGAGTTGCCTGCATATTCACGAGTACACCCAGTTTTCCATGTTTCATGCTTAAAGAAGATTATAGGTGACAAGATCCCAGTTCAAACTATATTGCCAGAACTTGATGAGGAAGGAAAAATCATATTGGAGCCTGAAGCCATCACTGATACAAGAGTTCGACAGCTAAGGAATAGATCCATTTCAGAGTATCTCATTAAATGGAGGAAACTACTGGCTGAAGATTCCACTTGGAAAGATGCATCTTTTATACAAAAGCATCCAGAGTTACTCAAGCATTGCAGACAACACTTGTCTCAAGGGGAGGGGCATGTTAAGCCCTAATATTGGCTCATTACCCCTTAATTGGGGCATATTACATTATTAATGTTATTTTATTTATGTCCTCTTTATTCCATTAGTTGTAATTATACCTCCTAGTCTCCTATATATACCAAGGAGACATTTTCATTTGGAATCATCTTGGAATTGTACATTTATGTGGGTATAAAGAGGTTTCCCCCTCGAAGAGGCTTATTATATGAATTTCTCTCTTTTCAAGGAATTAAGTACTTATTCTGAGGTTTTTCTATGCTATATTGATATTTGGTTCTTAACAAAGCGCCTTCAAGTGATTAAACTGGGGCGTATGGAAAATCAAGTAGAAATATAGGTTCTCAAGGGAGTGAACACATACTCATAACTTAATAATTTAATATAGAGAAATAACCCTTTATAGACATGTAAATACTCGCATGCATCCATTATTTACAATTCAAAGCATAAGGCAAGAAAACACTTATCAGAAACATAGAGTGTGATGCGACTGCTGAAAGGGGTGCTCATTTCCACCCAACCATAGGCTTAGTCACTCCCAATGGATTTATCACCGGCCACCCCCGAGCTTAAGCCATGATGCTTTGAGATTCAATCTCTTTCTTCCAGCTCAATGAAAGTTAGGGAYGGAGGTTACTCTCCTTCTCCCAATACAGAAATAGATAAGGATGAAGGTTACTCTCCTTCTCCTAGCTCAATATCTATTTTTTGTGATAATAACTCACTATTCCTCTTTCAATTCTCCCTTAGACCCGAGAGTTTCCTCTCTTGTCTCTGMATTTTTCCACCAATCTTCCTTTKCCCACCACAATTTCTTCCTTGCCTTCCTCAGCAAGATTGTGTGTGGCTCAAATTCCCAGTCAGTGGTCATGTTTGGAAGCCTTATGCATGTACAGTCTACCCCATCCCATAATTAACTCTTGAGGAGGTCTTCCCACCTACTAGCCCGACTATAATTCATTCCTGGGTGAGAGGGTTGTTCTCATCTGAGAAATTACTTCCATCATGGTACTGGTTTGGTGGAGGTTAACACAACCATTATGGGTCCCCTCCACTACCTTTCATAGCATTCGTGGTTTTCTTTTAGCACATCCCCTCTTTCAGTAGTCATGCAACATGTAACCATTTTCTATTAAAATAACACAATTTATATTCATCAATATTTTGTACAAAGTTCCATCAAATCAACATTCACACTTTTAGGTTTTCCATAGTTCCTTGGCCAATATAGTTATATTTACAGACTAGGGGAAATAGGGTGCTACAATTACCTCTCCTTTAAAGGAACATTGTCCTTGATGTTCTATCTGTCAACATGACATGTATGTACAGGAGTAAACAAAATCGGATATGCCTCTCTCATGGCATCCTCCATTTCCCACGTAGCCTCATTTGGGCCAAAGTGTTTCCACTACACCTTGAATTGTACAATGGTTTGGTTCATGAGTGAAGTTTCCTTCCTGTCTAATATGCATTGGGGTTTTGGCAGGAATTCTYCCTCTGGATCCACCTAGATCATAGACCATTCAAYTATATGATTAGCATCATGTACATATTTATTCAATAATGAAACATGAAAAAAATTATGTKCCTTTACAGTGGGAGGGAGTGCTATCCTATAGGTTACAGTTCCCACTCTATATAAGACTTCAAAGGGTACACAATATCGAGGTGCCAATTTGGCACAAGCTCCCATTCTYAGAGAACTCTTCCTAGGTCTAACTTTGAGATAGTCATGGTCTCTGGTCTTGAACTCTCTGGGAGTCCTCTTTTTTTCAACGTCACTTTTATGTCTATCCTGAGCAATCTTCAGATTTTGTCTTATCTAAACCACTTGTTGTTCCTTTTCTTTCATCATGTCGAGTCYAATTATAATTCTATCCACTGGGTTACTCCAACTGATTGGAATCTTACATTGTCTACCATAGAGGGCTTCAAAASGGCTCATCTTCAAGGAATCTTGATAACCGTTTTTGTAGGAAAACTCTACCATTAGTAGGTAGTATTCCCACTTCTTAGGTTGATACATTACATGCATCCTTAGCATTTCTTCTACTATTTGGTTCATTCTTTCTGTCTGTCCATCAGTTTGAGGGTGATAAGTTGCGCTGAACAACAATTTTGTCTCAAAACCAACCATTAGGGATTTCCAAAATCTTGAAGTGAATTTTGTATCTTGGTCAGATACAATTTCCTTGGGCATGCCATGCTGTCTAAATATCTCCTTCATGAATATGTTGGCAATATCTATGGCCTTACAAGTTGATTTGACAGTAATGAAATGAGAAGACTTACTCAATTTTTCCACTAGAACCATGATGGCATCATTTTTCTTGGCCGACTTTGGTAATCTGGTGATGAAGTCCATGGAGATGGTTTCCCATTTCCATTGTAGGATCGGTAGGGGATGTAACAATCCTGCTGGATGTCAGTGTTCTACATTAACTTTTTGGCATTATAGGCACTTAGCTAAATAGTAAGCTATGTCTTTCTTCAATTCAGGCCAATAGAATTGTTTCCTAGTGGTCATGATCATCTTCTGATATCTTGGGTGACCAGTATATGGTCTCTTATGTAGTTCATCCATTATGAACCTCTTCAAGTCATCACAGTTTGGAATATACAATCTATTTTTGTATGTCAACATACCTTCCTTGAGCATCTGGTAGCCTTCATACTTTATCCCTGTAGGCTCTTTCCTTAGGTATGAAGTCACGGTATTGAAGAATACATTTGTCTCTTGTGCATTTCTTACTCTTTCCCTGACATCCGTTTCACAGGTGATTACTGCTACTAGATGAATCATTTTTATACTTCTGCTAAGGGAATCAACCACCCTATTTTCCTTTCTTTTTATGTGTTTGATTTCAAAATCGAATTCACTTAGGAGAGCCATCCACCTAGCTTGTATGGAATTGAGTTTCGGTTGATCAAATAGGTCCCTCAACCCAAAATGGTCTGTCATAAGAAAAAATATCCTTCCCAGGAGGTAGTGCCTCCACATTTTTAAAGCATGTACTATGGAAACCAACTCTAAGTCATGTTTCACATAATTGATCTCATGCTCATTTAATTTCCTATATGTGTAGCAAATTACACATCGCTCTTGCATAAGGAATCCTCCGAGTCCTTCCCTGCAGGCATTTGTACACACGAGGAAATCATTATCTAGGTCTGCAATCTTTAGCACGAGTGCATGGGTCAGTAGGTATTTCAATTCCTAAAATATTTCTTCACATTTTGATGTCCAAATGAATTTGATCCCCTTTTTATGAAGGGCAGTGATTGGACATGAAATCTTGGAAAACCCTTTTACGAACCTTCTATATTATCCTACTAAGATCATGATAGGATCTGATATCTGATACATCCTTTTGGGTAGGCCATTCCATAATATACCTGATCTTATCAGGGTCCACTGCCACCCCTTCCTTAGAAATGACAAGGCCTAGGTAATGGACTTGCTTCTTAAATAATTCGCACTTGCTAAAATTAACGTAGAGTTGATGCTCTCTTAGTACTTGAAGTATGAGTCTAAGATGTTCTTTGTGCTCCTCCCTATTCTTGGAGTAGATTAGGATATCATCAATGAAAACAAATACAAATTTTTCCAGAAATTTCCTGAGTACATTATTCATCAAGCACATAAAAGTGGTGGGGGAATTGGTTAACCCAAATGACACCACCACAAATTCATAGTGACCATACCTCATCTTGAAGGATGTTTTATGGATGTCTTCATCCTTAATCCATAATTGATGGTATCCATACCTTAATTTGATCTTTGAGAATATGGAATCACCTCCCAATTGGTCAAACAGGTCATCAATTCTTGGTAAGGGGTACCTGTTCTTTATGGTTGTCTTATTGAGTTGTCTGTAATATATGCACAGTCGGAGTGTGAAATATTTATTTTCCACAAACAAGATGGGAACTCCCCATGAAGATACACTGGGTCATATGTATCCTTTTTCCATCATCTCCTTTAGCTATAGCTTGAGCTCAACCAACTATGGCGTGCTCATTCTATATGGTGTTATAGATGCTGATACCACTCCTGGTGTAATTTCTATCGAGAAGTCGATATCCCTTCTTAGAGGTAGACTTGGTACCTCTTCTGGGAACACGTCCTTGTATTCTCTTAATATGGGGTGGTCCTCTAGGTTTGGTTTGTCATTATCAACAGATTCCAGTACTTGTATGGCATATACAAAACACCCCTTTCTTCAATACTTTTTCATTTGAAGGGCTATTATTTGTCTCATTGAGATAGGCTTGTGAATCCCTTGGAGGGTCATTTTTATTCCTTCTTAATTTACACATTATAAATTTTTATGATAATAGTCAAATTTAGTTTTATAAGAAGCCAACCAATCCATACCAATCAACAAGTCATAAGATCCCAGAGGAATTATGTTAAGGGTCGCTCGGGTGGGAAGTTCACCCATGATGAATTGACAGGCTGGTATGACCTCTGCCACCTTTTTTTTGGTCCCAGGGTCTAATCACACCAACCATAGTTTAACATGTCTAATTGGTTGCAGTTTACACTTATCAATAGTCTGAGGGGCCACATAACTCAAATTAGAACCTGGTTCAATTAAAATAGAAACTATATGGTTGGCGATCATACCTTCCATCTCCACTAGTGAAGCTTAGTGGTCGGCTTGATTATTGTCCAAGGCTACATAGATTAATGTCATTCTCCTAGCCACATCATTGACATTGGTAGCTTCTTAGATATTGTAGATTCTCTTATTGTTCAGTTTTCTATGTGGGTAGTCCCTCAATCGATGATCTTATCCACAACCCCAACATTTTAAGGGTTCCTTCTTTAGGTTATCAGTCTTTTATGGAACTGTCTTAAAAGGTTTATTTCCACTTTGAGAGGGGAAATTTTTCTGATATACACTTCTAGTAGGAAGGATCCTTCTAGAATCTTTTCCATAACTCTTAATTATTGAGGATTTAAACTACTTCTTCTAGAATATTGAACTACTCATCTTCTTCCAGTCCTTGTGAGGTCTTGTCTTACTCCCAAACTATTTATAACAATACCTTGCCTTCCAGATAGTTTCTTCTAAGGTATTTGGTTCATCTAACTGAATCTTGTCCTGGTAGGTCTGAGGTAACCCACTTATGAACCGCTGCATTTTTACTTTTTCATCTTTTATGTAGGGTACATACCTTAGTAGTTCAAGTAATTTATTAACAAATTCATCTATGGTGAGCTGCCCCAGCTTGAGTTCATAGAATTACTTAGTCTTCCCATCCATGTATTTCTCTGATAGATACCGCTTCCTGAAGTATTTATCAATCTGTTTCCATGAAAATTTCTTCTCATGGACTCCTTTCACATTCCTAAGGCCTTACCATCAAATGGAAGCCTTTCCATTCAGGTTAAAGATGGTTATTCAAGCCTTCACGTTTTTAGAGTAGTCATGGAATCTGAAGTATTTCTTTAAACCAAGCAGCCAAACTTTAGCCTCTTCTCCCTTCCTAATCTCTCCATCGAAAGAGGGTGGTTTGTCTTTATTGAATTCTTCAGGATAATTATTTTTGGAATGCTTCCACTTATTTCCTTTCCTTTGAAAATGTGAGCTTGCTCTTCTACTAGAAGATCATTCGGATTTGCCAGCTTCCTTTCCAGAGGACTTTACCGATGAGTGTCCCCTGCCTCCAGGTTGGGATTTATTCGAGGTGCTTCTCCCACTGTGGTCACTTATGGAGTCATGTTTTCAAATCTCAGGTGGACTTTGACTTATCTTCTTATGTCGTTGGTCCAGATGACTAGTTGCGAGTTCATGTTGTAGTTGCCTCTGTATGTTAGACAAGCTCTACAAAAAGACTACGTCAATTTCTGTTTGTTTTTCTTGCTCCTTTATCAATCTCTCATTGTCATCCTTGCAACTTTGTAATTTGGCCCAAAGGCTCCTTACAGTTTCAGCCATATCTGGAGGGGTCTCCACCACCCTCCTTTCATCAAATTCTTCATCTCTATTGTGGGAGCCACCCCCCACTTCATGACACGTCACCATCCTTTATTCTTGAAGTTTTCCCGTGATTTACTGACTACTCAAGTGTTGAAAAAAACACTTATTGTTAACTAACAGTCTATTAGTTCATGAAAAATACATGGTTCAATTTCTTAAATGCACACACGGAGTAGAAAGTTTCATTCTTTTCTTTAATAAAAATTTTAACCATTCTTTTAAGAAAGAGGTAAGGTAGAGTGTCACTCTTTTAAAAGTAATCCCAATAGAGTTTTTAAGCAACTTGTCCTTGAGCCCAAGAAGGCCAAGTGTTGTAACCATGCTTTGATACCAATTTGTAACACACCCAACCCCTAAGTGCTCTTTTAAGGGGTGGGGCATCAAAATTTCTCTTTCCTTAACTCTCTCTAGGTTCCCCTTTCTTCACATTACAAGTTCTTCCAAACCCGTGGGCTCTTTCCTAGCCCCTTTGAAGGATTTGAAGAATAGGTGCTAGATCTTCATGCTAGCCCCTTCCTTCATATGACCTTAGGCTGTGACCATAGGCCTAATCAAAAGGTGTTTTGCGACTTTGCAACTTCGGGTATTCTTCTATGAGTCACCCGACTCTCACAACTTCCTGAATTATGAACTAGAGCCTAGTGATCACTATCTCCTTCCCTTATTCTCCACTAATGTGACCTACAGATATGAATTGGGGCCCACTTTTGGGACTTATCACTTTGCGGACTCAAAAGTTAGCTCACCTCTTCACGAATTGGAATTCGCGTTTCACAAAGTGGGAAGATTTCTTGCCTCTTTTCGCCAATTCCTGGTCCCCAAAATATGCTCACGTCAGATCGACAGTCCATGAATTTCCTCGATCCAACAGTCCAGGTCACATCGTGAATTCAGGTTTCGGAGTTTTAATCGCACCAATGCATGATTCTCCTATTGCATGAACTTTGAACTAATAGATCCAATGGTCAAGGTGGGTCCCGATAGATCCTTGGATATACGGTCCAGATCACATCACCACTTTAGGTTTCAGACTTCAGAGGATCTGTCCCCTTCACGATGATTACCAAAATTCCTCGAACTTGTGAAGAATGAAGGAGTCAAGGCGTTAACACTTGTGCTCCTTCTTCAAATCTAACGGTCATGACAGACCTTGGACCCTCCCGAACGAATCTTTTCCGTTCGTCTTCCAAATGAAAGGATATTCCCTTTTGATACTTGAGTCTCACTATTCTTCCTGAGCTTAACAGACTTGGTCCTCCTAGAGACTCTGGGAAACTGGGAGTATCGACGTGCACCTGTGAAAACCATGGCCAAGATTGACAAAATCACAGTCCACTTATTTTCACTTAAGCCACCACAAGGCTCAGGAATTTACGTATACAAATCAGAAAATTCCATACTTACTTAAATACACAATTTAAGCAAGAATAAAGAGATACAGTATAATCATTAAACACACATGCATATCCTTGAGTCATTCACAGGATATCAAACTTTATTACATAGTTACATATCAATTACACAGGGTATGGGAATACTTATCTATTACATGTTGCAACCAACCAACTGACTGTGGGTGTGTGCCTTTCCACCCAGCCATAGGCTCAGAGGAATTCATTCTTAGCACTCTAGCCACCCCCATGCCAAGCCATGATATAACTAGGGAATTTATGCCATCTCTCAGAGAGACTCTCTTTGTCATAGCGACCCTCTGAGGTTTATTATATGCTTCCTCAACATCAAGCTCATGTTCTGATTCTTCATGTCGTGTTCTCTACACTCCCTTTTTGGTTTGTGCACTTCCTTCCAAGCTTTCACCCTCATCTGGTGTCTCCTCTCTCACTATCTCTTTTGAGCTTGACCCCCTTGAAGTTTTCACCGTCCCACGTGCTCCTTGTGTTTCAGGGATCACATCAAACTCAGATCAAAGGTCAACGATGATCGACAATTCATAGAAATTGTGGGGCCCCAACATGCGTGCTCTTTAACAGTGAGTTAGACCTCTGCAATATGGAAAGTGTTCACTCGAGTATAGTCTAATTGGGATTGTTGATCTTCCAGCCCGTCTAGATCAACGACAAGGGTGAATTGTAGGCCATGAACTATTGTGCCTGTTATTATTTTCACCTTCGCTCTCCGTAGTGATTCCCCACCCTCGATATTCATTCGTAGATCGACATTTCATAGATTGTGGGGTTCAACTTGACTATCATACAATTTGACATCTTGGAGCCTCGAGCTCCAAGGTTCCTAGACCTAGGTCATGTGGATCTTCATATAACTCTTGGGCTATGATCCTCACTCTTAGTTGATTTTTTGGTTAAGGAAATAGGCTCAAGTTCAGAGTCTCCTAGACTATTGGTTTGAAGGGAGAACCTTCCCAACTCACATATCTTTAAGCTATAAATAAAGGAAAAGTAACTTGTGAGGTTACCAAATCAGTAGATATGCCCAGAGGCTTGCTCCGAATCCAGAACGGTGATGTAAATTCCTGAGGAAAGTGCCTTCGAGTGATTAAAATGGGGTGTATGGAAAATCAAGTATAAATATAGGTTCTCAAGGGAGCAAATTCATATCCATAACTTAATCATTTAATATAGAGAAAGAACCCTTTATAGACATGTAAATACTCCCATCCATCCATTATTTACAATTCAAAGCATAAGGAAAGAAAACACTTATCAGAACCATAGAGCATGATGTCACTGTTGAAATGGGTGCTCGTTTCCACCCAACCATAGGCTTAGTCACTCCCAATGGATTTATCACTGGCCACCCTCGAGCTTAAGCCATGATTCTTTGAGATTCAATCTCTTACTTCCAGCTCAATGAAAGTTAGGGATGAAGGTTACTCTCCTTATCCCAATACAGAAATAGATAAGGATGAAGGTTACTCTCCTTCTCCGGACTCAATCTCTATTTTCTGTGATCAGAACTCATTGTTCCTCTTTCAGTCCTTCCTCATACCTGATAGTTTCCGCTCTCTCTTCTACATTTTTCCACTGGTCTTCCTCTTCCCACCACACTTTCTTCCTTTTATTCTGTTAGCGTCAGAAGTCACTCCTGGATTGCTTGCAAGAGCAGAGCCCAACGCCCATCAGTTTTTATGTCACAATTTAATAAATGGGGGTGGTCGAATTGAAAGAGACCCAGGAAAGCAGCATTGACACAGGAACCAGGGTTTGGTGTGTAGAAAGCAAGGGAGGTCTTGATCCAACTTCTGTCAGTAAGTTGATTAAAGGGTGGTAGATGGAAGACTTGTGAGAAGAGTGAGCAAGACTGCCTCAGGAAACAGGCCTTTGGAATCTTGAAGAAGAAAAACTCAAAAGCCAAGATCCTCTTGTTCCAGAGTTTCAAGGAGCTGAAGGGTGACTCGACTGGATCCTCCAATTCCAAGCCATTCCAACACTGAGAAAACACAAGAACTGATTATAAACGCTGCGACTGTTGCTCAGTGAGTTTTATGAAATCATGCATCAGTGGGAGATACATCATGAGGATGTATTACATAAGATGTTCATGTTCTCATTAGCAGGGGATGCACGTAAGTGGTATCATTATTTACCCCCTGCTAGCATTTATTCACTCTCAGAGTTTCATGCAGCTTTCATCGCCTATTGTCAGGAGTTTTATCCCTCTGAGTTAATTTGTCATAACTATGATGAGGGATACCACAACTTTGTAGAAAATGAAGCTATTTCTGACATAGGCTGTGAGGATAATCCTGATGACCTGGATCAAGAATCATTCCTTTCTCCTCCCCATTCGTCTGCATCTGAGGTGGGTTATGAAAGAGATGAATATCCCAGGGGGGAAGAGGATTCCCTAAGTGAGAATATGGAGCAGGTGAAATATCCCTCTGCCCAATTATAAGGGTTGAAATATGAAGACTGTGCAGAGGATTTTCCAGCCTGGGAGGAAGAAGATGACCTGAGTGAACTAGTGGAGCAGGCGATATTCCCCACTCCCCAATGTGCAAAATTGGAATCTGAAGACTGCAAAGAGGATTTTCCAGTCTTCGAGGCAGATGATCTAAGTAGCTCTTTTGAAGAGATTATTGAAGATTTCTTGGATGCATTAGCATCTGCCCCCGATGAGCTTGTTGTCTCAGATTTAAACGAAGAAGCCATTGTGGAAGAGGATTTCTCTTTCTTCCTTCATGAGATTTCCCATGATGTATTTACATTTGGGATTGAAGAGAAGGATTGGGAGACCATTCCCATTTCACAAGATGGGGGAGTGCACAGAAAAGAGGGGGAGGAACGAGAGGAACAACTGAGCATGCATTTTTTTTTCTATCCAGAACCAGTCAGCGAGCAGCCACCACCCGAGATCAATGATCCAATGAAAGTTGTCCACTCATCTATGCTTGTCATAGATATTCAGCCACATGAGAACAACTCTGTAGCATAGGAGGCTGTCTGTCGCCAATTTTCACAAATTTGCCTCTCATTCTATGATCTTGTCAGCAAGTACATGGAGTGGAATTTCCCCTATGCCTTGGAGCCACCCTATTTCATCTCAACTCCAGTCTGTAAGGAGGAGTTGAAGAGTGTAACCGTTCTACTTTCATGGTTACACCATCTGCTGATGATCATTGACAGAAGGAAGGAGCTTCTATCTAGGAAGTTGCTTGAATGACTATGGTGGAAATCTGCTTTCACCTAGCGCCATGTAAAGTGTTTTATTAAGTTTAGGATTGTATATAAATAAGCTCCTTTGAGCATGTATCTTTATTTTGTTGCTTTTATTTTTCGGCTTGTATTTTTTAGCAACGGGATGTTTTGAGCCTGACTCCATAGCCCAACAACAAGGCACTGGAACTGCAAAATGAGTCCTTAGAGCATCACAGGGATGACTCTATCCCCCATGGAGCCTAATGTTCGTAACATTTTTCGTCCGAGGCACAAGAGTATTCAGGATTGCAAATGGCGTGAGGAGTGCTGGGCGCAGCTCATAGAAGAAAATTATTCCGGGCTTAAATCAAGCGAGAGGGCACTTCATTCTTCTACGACAAGAATTCATCGACAGAGCAAAGTAGCGGTTGATGGGTTGTTGCAGCTAACCAAGTCGCGCTAAGTATGGAAAAAAAGGGGTTTTCAAGGGGCGTAAATCGCGATCAGTACAAGTGCAATAGTTATTTCTCGAACTCGAGGTTTGTAAGTTCAGAGGGTGGACTATGTCTTTTAGTTGCGTGAGATTGTGAGTTACGAAAAGTGCCCAGAGGGGGTCAACCTTTGCTGACCATCGCGTCTCGGGACTTCGCGAGGGGAGAATGCCAAAGTTCGATACTCCAGCTCCCGAAGCCACGCGTTGCGAGAGGCATTAGTACTTGGGCTCTAGCCGACGGTTACATGCAAAGAGCGCTAACCAGAAAGGGGGCCCGACCCGTATCGCCATATCAGGGATCGGGAGTTTAGAAAAGGAAGACAAGGGTATTTGACCCACTAACTCGCAAATTGCGAAAGGGAAAGAACTTTTAAAGTTGGGCCCATAGTACCAGGGGGCAGTCTCAGCCATCCATTTGAAGAAGACACTTGGTGCACGATTAGGCTCCCTACCTTTTCGCCCATTGCGGTTTTGAAGCTAGCAAAAAACAACTCCATCATATCCCGATACGTGAAGTAGTGAGAGCATTCAGGACCTGGGGCCCACAGCAGCGTCGAGTGAGTTTAGGACCRTCAGATTTGAAGGATGCGTGGCGCTCAATTTAGCCATCTTGGTGTTTCTCCCATCGCAACTATGATAAGCAAGGATCATCTCCTTCCCATTCGYGAATGCCGAAAGCGCCTTGGGAATAAGAATGTGGTCACAGCCCGCGGTCACTTGGGGAAAGAAAGGAGTTGTGTAAAGAAGGCCAAAAGTGTTGAGTTCAGTTATAGAAGGGATCATCACGATCTCTAGGCATCATCGGATCCGATCTCAATACTGTTTCTCGCTCGAAGTAAATGAAGGCAAGGAGAGGTGGTTGAAACCTCTCCTCAGTCATTAAGTGTGAAGTATGGAGGGCCTGGCGAGTGGTCTGCTCGAGAGGGTCCTGTGTACCCATTTTTCCAGAGAAGCCATGCCAAAGTCCTCGACTAGACAAATAAGTCTGTGCACGCTAACCCGACACTTAATGGCTCAGCTACCCTCCCCCTACAAGAGTCATGCGCAGTTAAGGCGGCGTCTGACAGGGATTATCCGTCCGAATTTGGCTGAAGGGACACCACACTTTGGATGGTTGAACATGCCTATGTTAAGTGAATTTTCCTAAGTATATAGACTCAGTCTTTGTATTTTGTGGGGTGGATGGTTGAGCTAGGCTCCCGATTATAAATTTTTGTTGCAGCGCTGGTCGCTCTGGTTAATGTATAAGGCATTTGAGATTTCTTACTTTATGGATGCCAACCTCTTTTTCCATCTCTTTGTTTACTGTGTTAGAACATCTCGGAATTGGAGGATCCAGTCGAGTTGCATTGTTGTAGGATGATGTAGGTTGGATCACTGCAACAGTCGCAACATTTCTAATCAGTTCTTGTGTTTTATCAGCGCTGGAATGGCTTGGAATTGGAGGATCTAGTCGAGTCACCCTTCAACTCCTTGAAACTCTGGACCAAGAGGATCTTGGCTTCTAAGTTTTTCTTCTTCAAGCTTCCAAAGGCCTATTGCCCGAGGCAGTCTTTCTCACTCTTCTCACAAGTCTTCCAT
>JASDQU010504648.1:0-28943 GCA_032191745.1 Picea mariana | reverse complement strand
ATGTGTTTTAATTTACATGTAATGTGCAATTTTGATTTCCTTAAATCTTATATGTGGGCGAGATACCGATCCATGATGTAATTAGCTAACAAATCCGAAACACTATTAAGTTCTCTTGGAATGTGTCTATATTCAATGTAATCGAGCATTCATTCAAGACGACAAACTTGTAGGTGGAGACGTAGCAGGATAGGACTACGGATAGCGTAGATACGGTTGAGTTGATAGACCACGAGTTGGGAGTCTAAGTAAACAATGATACGAGAGATACTTAGGGAGGAGGCTTGGGTCAATAGTCTGATGACAGCATGATATTCTTCCATGTTGTTGGTTGCTAGTCCTAAGCAGATACCTCCTGAACTCACCACCTCGTCAAATTGGTAAATAACCCATGCTGCCGAAGCAATGTTCTGGGTATGTCAACTAGCGCCATCCGCAAACCCAAAAAAGATAGGAAAGGAAGATGTCATCTGCGCATGAAAACACAAGCACAGTCATGAGTGGCAATGGTAAAGACTCGAGCACGTGAAAAAAATAGACACACCAAACTAAAATACAATAATGTACAAAGTACAGATGCTAGGTAATCTAAGCATAGTACCTTTTAAGGTAAAGCCCGTTTTGGGGCTCTTCCAGGGAAATTCCATCATGATCTACTAATTCGTAGGCACCTCTGTGTAGAACACACTTCACGATGTAAGGACCGTGCCACAAAGGTTCTAACTTTCCTGTCCCCAATTTATCGTGAGCTTGGTCATAAATGAGGACTAAGTCTCCTTCCGCAAAAGTCCGAGGGTGGACAGATTTGTCATATTGACTCTTAATTCATTTTTTATGTTCCTCATTAACGAGGGAAACATCATGACATGTTTCATCCAGCTTGGATAGATACAAGAATCGTTCTTCTTCAGCAGAAGTATGGGGCAGGAGTTCTACTTTAAGTTTGAGTGATGGAATCTCACACTTGATTGGTAGAATGGCTTCAATGCCATACACCAATTGGAAAGGAGTAAATCCAGTTGAGGTTTTCACAGAAGTGTGATAAGCCCATAGAGCGGAGAAAAGTTATAAATGCCACGATGTCTTGTTTGCCCCTACCATGCATTGGATCATGGTTTTTAGGACTTTGTTGATGGCCTCAACTTGTCTGTTGGCCTGAGGGTAGTAAGGGGATGAGTTTTCATAACAAAAACCCAATTTGACATGTAATTTTCTCATCATCTGGTTCTTGAAGTGTGCACCATGATCAGTGACAATGGCACGTGGTACACCAAAACGAGTTATGATATGGTTGAAAAGAAACAGAGTGGCAGTACAACCATCGTTCAGGAAGGTAGGCATAGCCTCATCCCATTTGGTGAAGTAGTCGATGACGATGATTATATAACCGTGCCCCCCGGCTGAGGTAGGCTTACACTGCATGCAATCGATACCCCACTTGGCAAAGGGGCCGATGGTGATAATGGGGTTCAACGTAGTAGGGTGTGTGTGTGCCCTCTTGGTAAACACTTGGCAGGGTGGGCATTTTTTGACGGCCTTGATGAAATCTTTGAAAATTGAGGGCCAAAAGTAGCCGCACATAGGATTTTTTGGGCTGTGGCCATCCCGGAAAGGTGACCGCCACAGGCACCAAGGTGACAATCGTTCAAAACACGTTCAGCCTCCTTGTGAATCATACATCATCGAAGGATGGTGTCAATACCACGGCGATACAAGGTGTCGCCGATGATGAGATAATGACGAGAGTGGTGACGAATGCGTCGACGCTCTTCGCAAGAAATGTTGGGTTGAAAACGTTGGGTTTGAAGGTAGAGGAGAATGTCTCCATACCAAGGATCGGAGGTGCTAATGAGGAAGAGAGATTTATCAGGGAGAGAATCTCTAGGTTCAATGTCTTCATCGGCATGAGGGAGAGCACAGATAAGCTCTGCAAACACCAGGTATTTTTTGGCTTTGGCCTTCGTAAACTCAAGATCGAATTCCTGAAGAATAACGATCCATTTAGAATATTTCCCCCCAAGTACTTGACGTGTCAAGACGTGGTACATGGGGTTGGAGTCTGCGATCACCGTGGTGGTGCGTAATAAGATGTAATGGCGGAATATCTGGACAGTGATGACGGCTGCCAGAGCCAGTTTCTCGACATGTGAATATCGGAGTTCAGGTCCAGATAGACTCTTGCTCAGGTAGTAAATCACATGTTCTTCGTCGTTGGGGTTCTCTTGAACTAACACCATTGCAATAGTGGAAGTGGAGGCAACCAAGTAAAGGATATAGTCCTTTGTATACTCCAGAGGGTGTAACAAGGGAGCGTGGGTGAAGGCGTGCTTGAGAGCATCGAATGACCATTCCTAGATAAAAGGGGTGTTTTTCTACAGTAACCGCATGAATCCTTTAGTTATCTCGGCGTAGTTACAGATGAAACAATGAAGGAAGTTTGCTTTGCCTTGCAAACTTTGGAGTTGGGTTAAATTGGTAGGTGGGGGTATGTCTAGAATGGCCTTAATCTTTAAGGGATCCACCCTGATCCCATCTTTGGAGACAATGAAACCGAGGAATCGACCAGATTCGATAGCAAAAATGCACTTGTGTGGGTTCAAGCGAATACAGTAGAATTGACATCGAAGAAAACTCACCCGCAAGTGATCAATGTGATTGAATCGATTGGATGAGTGGGCGGGTAAATCATCGAGATAAGGCTCTGCGATATGCTTGATATCATGGAAAGTGTATGACATGGTCGACTGGAAAGTGGCACCAACATTTTTGAGGCCAAATGGTAACTTTCGATAGGCGAAAGTTCCCCATGGGAAGATAAAGGCTGTCTTATGTTGGTCAGTAGGTAAGATTTCAATCTGGTTATACCCAGAAAATCCATCGATGAAAGAGAATATTACGCTTCTTGCGTAATTATCGATGATTTGGTCGATGAAGGGCATAGGGTAGTTGTCCTTGGGACAAGCTTTGTTGAGATCTCGATAGTCAACACAAACACGGATGGTCCCTTGTTTTTTGGCAACTGAAACAAGGTTGGAGACCCATTTGGTCAAAGGGATGAGATAGATAAAGCCAGATTTAAGAAGTTTTTCAACTTTTTCCTTTATAGCTGCGATTTTCTTGGGATGAACCGGGCGAAGCTTTTGTTGAATAGGTTTCGCGTCAGGGTAAGTCTTGATTTCGTGCACGATGATTGGAGGGTCGATCCCTGGCATTTCCTCATAACTCCAAGCGAAGACATCACGGAATTCTTTAAACAAAGTGGTGTAAGAGATCATTTCCTCTGGTGTGCAATTAGCACCAAGGTTAATGTTTTCCATGACACCTTCTTTGATCGAAATATCAATAACGATCGTAGTAGAGATGTTACCCATATTCCCCTTAGAGAGAGTATCTTGTGTGAGGATAGGAGATTGCGGACCATCGGTAACATCAGGAGGGAAGACAGAGCAGATGTCTTGGTGAATTTCTTCCAAAGGCGGAAGAAAAGAGGATCGATTATGGGTATCATCCCAAGGTAGATCGTCAATGTTAAGAATTTCCATAATAGATTCGTCAGAAGGAAAAATTTTGGAAATGTAATCGATGGCGGATGATAGGGAATCCGACCATGAGGGAACCGAGTAGGCATCAGGTGCCAGCAAAAGTGGTTTGTTCGGAGAGGGAGAGGAAGATTGAATAGCTATGTATGCGGCCTTGGCTGGGCTAAGTGGCATGGTGTCACTGAGCACATCGAATTCCAGAGGACTAGGCACAATCTAGGGATCAGATGATTCCAAGGATTGATAAGGCATAGTCAAGATCATATTAACGGCGGCAATATGACGCAAGGTAGGTGGAAGTGGTGTAGGGAAAGTACCCATAAGGCTAGAATCTTTCAATAAGCCAACACCAACGCTTTCATACGTAAATGGGTGGTCTCCCAAAAAGGGGATGATGTTGGTGACAGGGACACGAGCGTTGGGTGTACAGAAATCAAGCTGATCAACGGTGACAATTTTGCCTTGATGGGGAAATTGTACACATCGAAACACCAACGAGGTGACGACATTCATAGCGTAGAACCAACTTCTTCTGAGTAGTAGATTGTAATCGAGGGGGGCATCGACCACCTCGACATCAACAGTAACAGTTTTTCCACCCAACTGAACGGCTAAGGATTGTAATAATCCGTGAGGATGAAAACCTCGTCCATCAAAAGCGTGTAACATCATGGGGGATTTGTTAAGGGCAAGTGATTTTAAGCCTTTCCAACAAGCTAAGGACATGAAACAAGTAGAGGATCCCTCATCTAAGATAGTTCGGTGGATTTGTTGATTGTGAGCAACAACATCAATTTGAAAAGCTAACTGGTGGGAGAGTCATGGTTGATGATCATCCAGATTAAATGTGAGGTTATTTGATGATTCGGGATCGAAAGTGCCAATAGCAGCTAAGAGCGTTCTACGTTGGCTGAGACAGTGTTGTAGAACTTCCAAGGAGGACATAGCACACAGTGCTTGGGCCAAATCTTCTACAATGTTGTAGTTTTGGGCCGCCCGTGAATTAGGATTGAAGGTAGATTTTCGGATGGTGCTCTTAGGAGGGTGTAATATGGAGTCAAATGAAGGTTTCTCAATCTGAAGTGGCCTGGATGGAGGGCTAGCAGATGGAGGACTAATGGAAGATGGTAACAGGTTTGGTATGGGACCATTAGTAGTCTTCAGCTTATCAGGTTTAACTGGCGTGTCATACGTCGCGGAGCGAGTGGTCAGATTAACCCTATTAAACATGTAAATGTGGGCACTTGTCGAGGCCTCATCATGGGATTGGTTGGAACTGCCCCCTACGGTGGGGTTTTGAGCAACCAAAGATTGTTGTTGTGGAAAAGATTGAGTAAGCATAGAGGGTTGTGAATTTCCCTTGAAAATCTTGGCCACTTCATCGTGATGTGGACAGTCTCGAGTGTAGTGATCATCACCACAAATGAGACATGGGAATTTCGGTTTTCGTTGTGGTTGTTTTCTAGCAGCAGGGGTTTGTGGTTGATTTTTTGGTTGTTCGTTGTTATTTTTTTTCTTTGGTTTATTTCTCACTTTCTTCTTGCCCCCAGGTTGTTGTGAAGGGGTTGATTGGATTGCATTCACCTCAGAGACTTGAGTTTGAGGGGGGGTAGAAGAGGGTGCAGTCGGGCTGGGAGAAACCATCGAATCGGGCCGCTGAATCATTCCAGTCGATTGGGTAGTAGATTGGGTTTTGACGGAGACAATAACTCCATCCGCGTGGGAAGAAGACGATGGTTTGGATGGATCGTTAGTGGCACGGGTAGAATTCGGTATCAACTCGTACAGAGTACCGGACTGTGAATAGACTAAGTCTAAGTACTGAGCTCGGGAAATAGCTTCTTCCTCGGTGACTACACCACCCATGGCAACATCACGAGCAATCTGGGGTAACAATGATTTAGTGAACCATTTTGCTAACAATTGGTCAGGAATGACCACTTTGATTATCCTTCGTCGTCGTCTCCATTCATGAATATGATCAGAGATATGTATGGAAGTTGTCTGATGAAAAGAGGTTAATAGTTCAGTACCCGTCTTGTATCGAATGGGTAGTTGGAAGTGTGTGAGGAAGGACATGGTGAGGGAGTTGAAATCGTGAAAAGATGCGGGTGGTAGTTCAATATACCATTTTTCCGCGGAACATGTAAGCGTTCATTGGAAAAGACGCAAACGTATAGAGTTTTCCATGAGGGAGTTGGATGAACACCACAAATGGAAATTCATTACGTGGTTGTTTGGGTCTTCTCTAGACTTTCTGTCAAATTTTGGGATATCAGAAGGAAGTTTAGCTGGAATAACTGGCCAAACCGGAGAATGATAAATAGGATCATTCGTTAACTGAGACAAGTCTGGAAGGTCCAGGGTAGCTATAAAAGGTAGTTGTCAGTTAACTTGTGGGTAATGCTGGTGCAGCATGGGGACACCAGTGGGGCCAATCACTGGGTTATGTGTATAATTGTAACTAGTGGGCCCTCTTGTATGAGGTTGGTGTTGACCAAGGTACACAGGATTTGAGGTGTTTTGAGAAGTATGTGTGAGCGGAGGATAACCGGATGGGTTTGAGGGTTATAGGCTAGGTTTGGCATTTTTCCATAAGGAGGTTGTTGCGGAGTCTAATAATTGTGTCCTGCCGAGAACTTTGGGTTTCTTGGAAAAGGGACATTCCATGGATTGGGCGTGGAGGACACATTTTGTCCATATGGTTGATGGTAGACTCTGGATTGAGGCTGCCCCCCAGCACGAGGGTGACCCCCAAATGGAATTTTTCCTCCGGTGGGAGGATGCCCCCCGACTTGAGGGAGAGTTCCCAAAATTTGAGAACCAGACGTAAACGACTGACCAGCACCGCCGAGCGGATTAGGACCACCAAGACCGGTCCCTCCGGGTTGTTGAATAGGTATGGAACCTCCCGACGTAACTTGGGTAGTAGTGGCTTGGGTAGTAGTGGCAGTGAAAGCATTCAGTGCTCTCTACCCAAAAGGGAGTGTAGGTCTTGGTGTTACAGGTGCACCAATCGTAGCTTGGTTCACCACCGCGTTACCAGTGGGAATAGTCATAATGTGAAGGACTATTGTAGAATGGGCCATCTGGAGGGGAAGAGTAGACCTTGGGCCAATGGGCGATGTTCTCGGACCAACGGGTGGTGTGGCCATAAAAATGGTGGTACCGGTAAAATGGTTTAGGGGTACGATGTAGGAAATAGGTGCGTCAGCACCCATCCCTATTCCATAAAGATCTCGTACCATGCACGGTGGACTTCGAACAATGTCTGTGGTCTAAAAAGGGTCATCGACTAAAGAGTTTTGATGAGACCCAGTTGGGATGTTAGAAGGATTGACAACGACAAATTCACCAGTGGAATTCAGTTGGAGGGCACGTCATTCATATCCCTCTGGAATGCGGAAAGCTTTTGGAGACTCTGAAACAATTCGAAAACTCTCTAAAGGAGTGGGAACTTATTCCTGGGAATTTGTAGTGTCTTGAACCTCGCTCTGTTGAGGAGATTCCTCTGTAGAATAAGGGGGTAAAGGGGTGTTTCCTTCCATGTTTTCTGGAGGGAGTCCCTGTAGCCTCCACGAATGGCGTGGAGGGTCGATGTTGGTGAAAAAGAGTCGACGAAAGAGATCTATGGCCCACTACTGAAAAGAAACAACATACGCTAATATAATCTAAGAATCACAACCAAGCAAACAAGACCTTCTCTCGATGACCGTACTAGTTGGTGATGAAATCCAACGTCGCGTGATCAAGTCAAGAAGGGGCGGGGATAGGGTGGAACAGTTACAATGGCGACCTGCTTAATGGACTTACGCCTCGGTGCAAGCTTCCATACAGTAATTGTGGATTTACCCTCCAAGTAGCCTGAGTGAGTTTGACCAATGTCTTCTCCAGGTACAGTCAGACTTCCCTTCACTGTCACCTTGTGTAAGACCCTAAATATTATGGCCACTAAGGTTACCAATTCGTAGTCAGCCCCTAGGTGAGAACAGTCGACAGTCCGATCCAAATGTACAGGTAGGGTATCGAGCCCGAAATCAACTAAAAGGATTCCACGCAGTAATTATGGATTTACCTTTAAGAGATCCCCATAATACGATATGACCACCACAATCAGTTAAACCATGGAGGGATAATATCCATAACTCACCCGAATGCGACCTCGTGCATAACCCCTGTGTGAGAGGGGGATCCCAGGCAGACTTATAGGATAATTATATTTGACTCTCCCTAACTCAGGATGCTACTATTTGTTTTGGAAAATTTGGAGAGTTATGCTCACAGCCTAATCCAAAGTACTAAGCCTAGTCTACTGTTGGTGGAGGATCCTAGAAAAGAAAAAGTTCTAGATAATTTTTTAATTAGCGTTCATTTTATAGCTGTTCTTTACTCAAAAGGGGTGCATGGAAGTGAAACGAATGGAATTATGACTCAGTCCCAAAAATGCATCAAAGATGATAAGAAGTGATTTCTTTTCTATGAACATCTATCTAAGGGAGAGAGAGGGAGTTCTTTTCACTAACAGGCACCAATAAGGAATGTCCTCAATCAAATTTTCTTCAAATCAAATCCTGATGTGATGCTAAAACTTTTGAGATACCTTCTAATATGCACAATTAATCATGAATATGCTTCTTTATTGTTTGCATATGAATAATGATTAATTCAAAACAATGCTCATCTTGCTAATTATCTTCTTGGATGAATAAAAATCAGACCAACACAAGCAAGAATCATACAAACAATACACCCTCTCATTGTGATCAAAACAAGAAGCGAAAGAAAAGAAAAAATCAAAGAGAAATCAAACTTCACACCAAAAGAAATGTCGAAGAAAAATTATCTTAACTAAAACCAAATGAAAAGATCTGTAGGCCTTTGATGACCTTCACCAGAGTTTTTCACTCAGTCAAAAAAGGAGAGAAAGACAATGCAAGGGTTTCAAACTCCAAATGGCAGAAAAACTCAACAACAATAGTGAAGGAGGCTACAAAATCCAAACAACAAGATGTTTGTTCTTCAAAAAAAGATAGATATCAAATATGGAAAGGAAGAAGGATTGACTCACAAGGTGACCCAGCAAGAGAAACACAAAGGTAAAATCCTGAAAAAGGCAATTCTGGAAGGTTTATGGGCCAAAGGAGGGCTGGCGCTCTGTTGTCAAGGACAAGGAGCGTTATAGTGCTCTGTGTAAGGAACTCAGGGAGCGTTGGCACTCTGTTAACACAGGGACAGGGGCGCCAGGTTCAGAAAGCTCCTAAAAGTATCAAAAATCCAAAATTGTAGTTCAGTTTCGACAATTAGGCTGAGTGTGATGGGGTAGGGAGTCAATCAGCTCATGAAACCAATCAAAAGAGGAGTGAACCAGGTCTGAAACATTCAAGGGGTAAAAACAAGGTCTATGAGGAGAAATCAAAACAATAAGTTTCAATTTGAGGACTCCTCAGTGGAGTCACCAGTTTCTGTTGTAGGAAAATCTCCTTGCGGACAGGTAGATCGCCTCAAAGAGCTAGACTCAAACTCTAAGACAGAAAGTGCTTAACGTGGACACTGAATTCCTTTCAAATATATACAAACTAATACATAAGAAGGAAGGAGAATAGCAGTACCTCTTTATCGATGTTTGTCCCTGCATGCTCCAAATCGAGCTCCAAACTCTCGCTCCTCGCTGAGTCCTGTAGACAAACAAAGTACGACCACTTCCTACTCTATTGATATTAGCTTGAAAACAGATCTATCTATCAATGATAATTTCATGTAAGATCAGACACAAAATAGAAAGAAACAGGCCAAGCGTGTCATATTAATGAGAATAACGACAACAGTACTTACAATCGTAGATGCGAATGCGACAGCTTCGTCAAGTCCCTTTTGTCCAACCCTTGCTCGAAATATCCACAACCTGGATGATAGAAACTCCACTGATCACTTCTCCTTTGACTGACTGTGTGTTTCCTATGAGATCATAGGTTTCATGCTAGCAATTCTTCCCCCTTTTCACCATCATAGAGCCTACTTATATAGGTTAAGAGGAGCTTAACCTCTTGAGTTATCTTTAGAACAAGTTGAGGAATTCCCTCCTTGGATCAGGGATCTCCTGATGGAACCAAGAATTCGAATGCAACTGCCTTCCAAACTTGAAAGATTCTCTCCTTGTTCTCCTCAACGGGCCAACTACTACCTAAGATTAGACAGTGCTCCCTCAAAAGGGGCAGCAGAGCGCTATAATGCTCCCTAGGAAGCTTGAGGGGGGCGCTAGCACTCCAAGTATGGATAACGCTCCTTCAGAGGGGAAGATAAGCATTATAACGCTCCCTGAGACCTTATAGGGGAGTGCCAACGCTCCTAAGGCTGATGTAGGGGAGCGCTCACCTTCAAAACCTTTGTCTAAGAGATCCTCTTAGGTGATAAGGGTTCCTTGACTTCAGTTAATCATTTCCCTTCCTCCAAATAGAGTGTCTGAGTTATTCTAGATGTCTTTTTGGTGTCGTCATCATGGCAGTATGCTTTGTTTGATGTTTGCGACACTTGTGAATGTCATGTGACACTTGCGACAGTTGAGAGGATCATGCGACACTTACGACACTTATCAAAGTGAGCAATATTGAGGTGTAACTAGCTTGACTATGTAAGTTCTTTTTTGCAGGTTAGTGTGAAGGTTTTTTTTAATATGCATTGATTTTGTAATTAGGAATGATTTTGCAAAATCATACACTAACTCTGTGTGCAATTAAATGTTAGATTGAATTTTATTTATGCTTTTAAAATCAAATTTAAAATAGAAGTTAAAACAGAGTAGAACATATTTTTATTTCATGCTTTCTTTAACCAAGGCTTCGGTGGATGGATAGGATTAGTTTCAAGTTTTTACTTGTAGATTGCCTATTTAATTGTTATTTAGATTTTGCTTAAGTAGTTGTTCATTATTTTACTTACCATATGCTAGAACCATGTTTTAATTTCTGTTTTTAAGCATTTTCCTTCTTGCAATTTGAATTGTTAAAATAGATATAACATAGTTTTATTTTATGTAATTTCCTTCCTAGAACTAGATTGCAATTCCAGTTTTTAGTTAATGATTGAATTTAGTTATTATTTTTCTTATATTAGTATAGAATGCATGTGAATTTCATAGATTAGAAGATAGTCTCCTTGCTTTCATAGTTTAGAAGATAGTCTTGTTGTTTTTGTAGGATAGATAGACTTTGCTTTGATAGATTAGATAGTATTTTGCTTAACATAGAATAAGAATTAGTTGTTAATCTTGATTTCTTTCAATAGAATAGATTTTCTTTCATGCATTGCATTGAGCTTTTAGATTTCCTTTCACGCATTAGAAATAGTTTTGCATTAGGCATTTAGTTCACTTGCCTCTTAGGCTAGATAGTTGTTCAATGAGAATTTTTACTTGTAGTAGTTAGTTTCCTTTGCTTACTTGTCTTTGGATTTAGTAGGTTAGTTAGGTGCCTTTGCTTACTTGTCTTTTTCTTTAGTAGGTTACTTAGGTGTCTTTTCTTACTTGTCTATTTTCTTTAACAGGTTAGATAGGTGCTTTTGCTTACTTGCTTATTTATTTGCTTTCGCAGGGTAGTTGCCCATTGAAAGTAGGTTGGCAAGTTAAAGAAGTTTTCTTTTGTCATTTTCTTATTATGCTTAGGAGTTTTTCTTATCATTAAACTAGTTTTCTTTACATAGAGTCTTCATTTGCTTTCTTAGGAACTATCCATCGACCCTTCGCCCAAAAGTACTTAGGTTACCTAGTTTCATTTTGCTTAGTAGGGTTTGCTCATTAGATAGTTTTGCTTGAGTAGATTAGCCTTAGATAGTTGCATTCCTTAGTTATACTGTACTCCTACCAGCCCTTCTACCTTTGGCATATATTTTTCTACAACTCTAAGTTTACTTACCCCGGGTTGACAATTTAATTGAGGTTTTTACTATGTTTTTAGGGCATATATAACACCCATCAATATCTGATACCTCTGAAAAGTACTGCAACATCTCAAGGGGAGCATGTTTCCTTGGACATTGATGTCAAAGGGGGAGAAAGGTTTGGTCTAGATGCTACAGTTGGAGGTCTACAAAGAATAGTGCAGCCTTTCAGGGTTGCCATCAATGCCAAAGGGGGATATTGTTGGCATGTTTTTAAAGGAAGAGTGTGTTTGTCATTGATGTAAAGAACAAAAATGATGATGGTGAAAAATAAAATCATAAGCTCAGGAGGAGAAGAAAACAATACGCAGAGATCAAATCTCAGAAGGAAAAGCGTAAGCTCAGGGTGAGAAGCCTCAACAGTCATTCGATCAATAAATTGACTGTGTTGATCGTCTAATATTATAGACATTGGTCATATGAGTGACCATGTGCTTGAGGACTGTTGGAGGATCGTGACCGTTGGATCTGCAAGCCAAATCAACGACATCGATGGATTGTGGAGAGCGAAAGAAGAATTAAACAACTCGCTAGTTCTAGTCCTGCAATTGGTCTATATCGCTAGATCTCATAAACCCAAAGATCGACGATTGTGGTTGACTCACCAACAATGCACAACTTCAAATTGCGGAGTTGTGGTGATGAGTTAAATCACTCGCAAGTTGTGGTTCCACAACCTTCCTTGATCGTTGATCTACTTCGAGTGTCTTCACAACCGTTGGATCACTTTTAAGTCAAAGGATAGGATAAGGTAGAAGAGAAGCACCGAATATAGATTGAGCCATCGATCTAAGAATATGATCAACGAACAACATTTGGTTCACATCAAAATTTGCGAGGAGGTTACTATTCGGGGAATCTCACTTCGAAAGAATTGGCAAATTGAAAGTCAAATTACCTGAAGCCCGAAAATATGAAATCAATAAGGACCATCGGATCTGGAGAAAATACGATGATCGTTGGATCACCTTAAGTGGAAGGACATGATAAACAAGGGCTGAAATTTGAGATCTTGATCACCTAAATTTTTGTCAGCCGTCAAATTGAATGAAATGGAAGGATAGGATAAACAAATATGGAGAATCATTGGATTTAATCCAAAGCAAAGTTGCATCGCAAAAATATTGATATGTTGATCTAAGATCTTGATCCAACAAATGTCATTCATTTAGGGTCTAAAGATGTGAGGAGGTTACGCTCCAAAAAAATATTATTTCAAGAATTCAGTTTGAGATTTGAAATCCCTAAAGCCCAGAGAGTCGGAGAGACAAAATACATTCTCGATTTTTAGATCATATGAAGTAAATCTCAATCGTCAGATCGTCCGAAGAAGATCTCAAGCATCAGATCATCCAAAGTGAATCTGGGCGGTATGATCCAGAGAGTCAGTTTGAGATTTGAAATCCCTGAAGTCTGGAGAGCTGAAATAAATTATTGACCATTAGATCATCCGAAGATCTCAGTCGTCAAATCGTCTGAAGAAGATCTCAAGTGTTGGATCGTCCGAAGTGAATTTGGGTCGTTTGATCCAGAGCATAAGATTGAGATTTGAGATTTCAGAAGTCCAGAGACCCGAAGGATATCTCGATTGTTGATCGATAAAGGGGATGCAAAATCATTGATCTGGTTGAAAAGTCAAATTCTCGAAGTGGAGGTAGAGCCATCAATTGTGAAGGATAGGTGTCCATGGATCATCGACTCTGGAAGATTGGTGTATGAAAGAAAGTAGGGTTTGATATTTGAAACTCATGAATCTCGGATCACGAAATAAATCACAGGCGTTGATTTAGGGAGGTTGGATATGATCCGCAGATTGTGAAAGAAAAAATCTGAACTATTCGTTTAGGAGCACCATCAATATCATGAGATTGACAGTCCCATCACATTGCAGGGATTGAAGGTGCGTGAACTTTAAAAAGTTAAGGGCTAGCTGCAATTGAAACCATAGTTTTGGAGAAAGGGTAAATGGTAGCTAGAGGTGAATTGCAGGGAGAAAAGCGGTTGATCCCAAACCACTCTTTGATGCACCCACAATCGTTCGCTTATGCAAGGACATAGCAGGAGGTCCCATGTGATAGGGGTCTAGCGAGAAAAGAGCTCGTGCCCGCAATCACGTGGTCATGAGAGACCATCGCCCAAGGTCACAACCAATGGTCATGTGGAGAGGAACGTTTCTCTAGGTGCTACTTCGCGCATGTAAATTTCATGAGAACTTGTGGATCAAAAAGCCTTTGTGTGTATAATCCAACGACGCAGATTAAGTAGACAATCTGATCAAAGGGTTATTGATTCACTTCTTGTTTTCTTGATCAGTTACGATTCAGTTACACTAATTGAATCATTGTTCTAGGGCATTGGAATTATTTTTCTTGAACAGTTTGAGATTCTTGACTCGAGCATTGGAGATTTGGAGTGTAATGGATGATGAGAGAAGGGATAAAGGAAAACTTTCATGACATAGGCAGGTTGTTGTTTCTTGATAAAACAATTTGAATTGTATGTGATCAAGAAGAAAGCAGTAACAGAGTGTGAAAGATGCATAGATGAAGAACATAAGTTGGACAAAGAAGAAATGGTGAAAACAATAGAATGTACAAGAACTTAAGCGCAAGAAGATGCGAGCAGGAACACACTGATGCAGGTAGATCATAGCAGTGTAGTCGAATAATGATGAGATCGGTAAGCCATTGATAAATACTGTATCACTGTAATAAATTTCAGAAAGCAAAGATTTACGTTTCATGGTAGTAGGGCGGTGCTAGGGAGGATTGTTTTCCTTAGAGTTTCAAGTGGGTGCTTGAACACAGGGAGTTGTAGCTTCCATCTGGTTGTAGCCAGAAAAACCAGGGTGGTAGGGTGGTGCAAGGGAGAACTATTGATCTATGTTGTACAGGTTGGTGCCTGTGTGACTGGAAGTTGGTGCTGGAACACTCAAGGAGTTGGTGCTTCCATCTAGTGGGTGTTAGAGAAACCAAAAAGTTGGTGGTCTCAACAAGTTGTAGCTTGTAAAAGAAAGTTGGTATCCTCACATTGAGTTTATGCTCAAAGATAGATGATGTACAGAACATAAAAATATTGCCTATCATTCAAATAAGAAGAGGTGTTCTCCCTTTATGGGTTTCCTTAGGAATATTTATTTTTGTATACCTCATGTGTGTGATTGATGTTGGATACTCTATTGCTTACTTCCTTGAATTATTGTGATCATCATTGAGTTTTCTGTAATGAGTTTAAAATGGGTATTATTGTTTAAGCACAATAACAATTGATTCACATCCCCCCCCCTCAGTTGTCTAACAATTTGATAGCTTGTATGGTTGTTTTTCGATAGAGGTTGCTTTGTGCATAGTGCAACTGCATTTGTTGTGTTGTTGGATTTTCCAGAAGCAAGTCAAGTGGGTTGGGGGATGTTATAGAGACTGTGTAATACGAAGGAAGTCAAAGGTGAGCAAAGAGAGAGGGTGTGTTGTTTTGAGGTTGTATTGTAAAATTTTTGAGGGGTTTCTTAATGGGTTTATCTACTATGTCATTTGTTGTTGTTCAAAGAGATAAACTAGTTCTGGATTCGCAAGTGCTGGAAGTGGTGAGTTCCAAGAGTTCTAATTTTGGGGTTGTAAAAATGTGTGTTAGTGTGTAAGAAATCCTCTACATTGTAAGGAAAATTATGTCCTGATTTCTATTTTGCATTTCTGTGTTGTTGCCTTGTATTTTCATCTTGTTTTGCAGTTGATTGATGCTATGGATATGGTGCAGGTGTAAAATTAGGGAGAAATGAATTATTTTGCATGTGTTGTAGAGAAATGTTGTTTTAAGGTTGGTGGATTGCACTATGTAGGTTGGTGGATTGCATTATGTTGTATAGGTTCTCTTTTTTTGGGGGGGGTTGAATATAGTATAAACAAATATAGTTCGGAAAGATAGGCATTTTTCATTTTGGCCAGAGGATTTTTTTATGAACATATGGTGACACTCGGTGCATGATCTAGTTGGCTATTGGTGGCCACCCACCTATTCCAATTGGCTCCTCTTGTCCAGTTTTTCTTAAGCACGTTCTTATGTACTTCTTTATAATTGTGGGTTCTACACTTATGGGGTTGTATGAAGACATACATCTTCCAAGTGGATATTGGTGGCCTCTCACCTAATCCAATTGTCTTATTTTGTATGTTTTCATGTTAGCACATCTTGTTGTACTTCCAGGGCCGTTTTGGAGGCCTAAATAGTTTTTTTTTGGCTCTCCACACTCAAACTGTAGGCAAAGCAAGATTTTGATGATGAAATGTGTATTTATCTAAAATATATTTCCAACAGGTTATCACACACCTAAAACGAAGGTTGTATGCAAATGTTACGACTCCAGGAAGTTGAGGTACCAACTTACCCATAGGGGCCCATGTGACTTTTGAGGTTTCACCTCCTAGGGTTAGGTTTTTGGATATCTAGGGTTTTGGAATTCATGAGTAATATAAAAAATTCCTCTAGAGCCTCATTATAATTCATTTTGCTTAGAAGGATTCACGTAGTAGCCACATCTCTTCTTAGAGATAGCTACCACCATTCGAAAAAGTGTTTCAGTTCTGTAGTTTTACACGTTCAACATATTTCATTATTCAATAGAATATATTCTTCACTCGATATTTGTGTTATTCTTCATATCTTTGTGTTTATTGTATTTAGTTTGTTAATCAATTCGCTCCACTCCTAAATCTAGATCAGTGGTATCAGAGCGATCTGCTCTTCATTTATTTTTCTTCGTGCATGGCCCCAACAAGATCTGGGTACAAGAATTTGGGACTCAAACCAATCGATACATTGCAAAATCGGTTGCACTGAGATCAACAAAAACCCATGGGGGATGAAAATAAATATGATGGAGTAGGAGATCCTACTAAAATGTTTCTTGAAAAAGCCCTCACGCGACAAAGGAATGAAATGATGGACAACTTCGTGTAGATCCTTTGACGGTTTCCCACAGGAGAATCATATTCATCAAGTGGCCATGCAACCCCCTTCAAGGTACAGGTAAATTTTTATATTCCATTATTTGAAGGAGTGATAGATGCAGATGTTGTAGATAAATGGTTGAATCTACTCGAAGAGTATTTTTGGTCCACAATTTTTTCGATAGGGAAAATATCACTTTTTCACTCCTCAAGGTCGTTCCCCATGTTAAATATTGGTGGGATACTTATTCTGAGCAAAGGGTCGTAGAGGAATCTACAATGTTTGTGGTGACTCCTACATGAGATTCCTTCTGGGACACCATTAAAGAACAATACTACCCTGTTGGAAGCTATGAGGACTAGTACACTAGATGGACCACCCTACGTCAAGAAAGGGACCGGAAAGTACCATATATCACCAATATTTTCCATACCCTACGCACCAAATTAGGTATCAAAGACTCTAAGTGTTATCTGGTTCTCAAATACCGTGGTTGTCTGCATAGATACATTCAAACAGAAATGGAGTTTATGTACATCGCCTTATTGGGAACTACTTATAGATACAGTATCAAGATCAAACATAAATTTAAGTGGAAAAGGCAAGAGTTTGGATATGCAAATCCCTCACAGTCGAAGAAGGGAAAAGGTAGCCCCAACCCACACAGCAAGGGACCAAGTTGAGATGGCCACTCTTAGGACAACCAGTCCAAGCCACAACACAAGAAAGAAAATGAGAAGATGAAGAAGGACATAGGAAAATGGTGTGAGTACCTTAAAATCCCTTGGAACAACACCAAAGAATGTCGCTCCAAGAAGTCAAGATTTCGAGTCAAAGGTCAATTCTTATTCTGAATCAAATCTTGAAGGAGGGAAGTAGATTAACAATGTTGAACCCAGTGCCACTGTCGCTACCACCAAAGTTCAGTTAAGTGAACCAGAACAACCATAGGAAGGGGAACGCCTCTTTCACGTGTAGATGTGGGTAAAGGGGGCTCCGCTTCATTTCATTGTCGATAGCAGTAGTCAGAAGAACCTAAATTCAGAAGAGGTCGTCAAGAAACTAGACCAGCCAACGACACCACACATACAACCCTACACCATCGATTGGCTTCTTCAAGGAAGAGATCTTTGTGTCATCCAATAGTGTTGTATTCCCTACGATATCAAGCCTTTCAAATATGAGGTGCTTTGTGATATTTCTGCCCTTGACTATTGCGATGTTATTTTAGGACAACCATATTTTTAGAAGTGTCATGATGTGTATGAGTCTAGACCCTGTAGTTTTATTATTACTTTGGGTAGACAATTGTACAAGATACCAGAGGTAGCGCCGACTACTGCTATTTCTTTAATTTTTGTGAAGAAATGCGGTAAGGTCATTTCACAGACTAGGAAGTTCGTCTTATTTGTGATCTGTGCTCACAGTAAGTAGAAGGTCACTGCCACATACCTAGACTCTACACAGAGCCTCTCTTTGCAGCAGAAGCAAGAAGATGGGATCGTGGAAGAATACAAAGACATCTTCTCCTCACCTATAGGGGTACCGACACACTACCAAGTCAAGCATCCAATTGATGTGACCCATGACGCACCTCTACCTAATGGACTAGTCTATCATCACTCGCTGATGGAAAATAATGAAATCAGGTGTCAGATCCAAGAGCTTCTCCAGAAGGGGCACATCAGACCCATCTCCTCCCCTTGCAGAAGCTTGATTATAATGATGCAGAAGAAGGATGAGACTCGATGAATCTGCATTGATTACAGAGCCTTACACAAAATCACAGTCAGGAACCAGTACCCCATTCCCAGGATTGATGACTTTCTTAACCAACTCAAGGGGGAAAGTTTCTTCCAAAATATTGACCTAAAGTCCTGCTACCATTAGGTTCCCATCGAACCAACTGATGTATGGAAGACAACCTTCAATTATAAACAAGGTCTCTTTGAATGGATATTCATGTAGTTTTTCTTAACAAATGAACCAACCACTTTCATGAGGTTGATGGATGATGTATTGAGACCCTTCACCAACTCCTTTGTGGTGGTATATTTGGATGACATTCTCATCTTCAACATAATGTGGGAGGAGCACATGCATCATATTCAATAGGTTTTTAGAAGTCTTCCACAACACAAGCTATATGCCAACTTGGAAAAATTCTCTTTTGGCATGGACAGGGTCCAATACTTGGGCTACATTGTTGATGAGAATGGGGTACATGTTGATCCATATAATATCCAATTCATTCATGATTGGCCAGCCTCGACCATACTAACTAAGATTCATAGCTTCTTGGGACTAGCCAACTTCTACCAACGGTTTGTGTTGGGATTCTCCCATATTGTAACGGCCCTCAGCTAGGTGACCAAGGGCAGTGGCAGGGCCAAGTTTGTGTGGGGGAAGGAAAAACAATGAGAATTCGATGATATGAAGCATCTCTTGTTCTCATCTCCAATACTCTCCTTGCTTGATCCGCAACAACCATTCGATATTGAGATTGATGCATCTGACTATGTTGTAGGTGTAGTTCTCACTTAGCATAGTCATCCAGTGGCATACCATAGTGAGACACTCTCAGATACTATTTGGAAATACCCCACCTATGACAAGGAAATGTATTCCATTGTACAAGCATGTCGTCAATGGAGACATTGCATTCTGGGAAAGGATATGATCATACACAATGATCACAAGCCTATGAAGTTCATACAGACACAAGGGAAATTGTAGAATGACCACCATCAAAAGTGGTCCACCTACCTGGAGAAGTTTCATATCAACATCAAGTATAAGACAAGTATCTCAAATCATGTCACTGACTTCCTCAATTGACCTCCTATGTCTGCACTCACCACTGTGATCCATTCCTATGAACATGAAGCACATGAGTGGCCCCAACTTTATTCGCAAGATCTGGAATTTTCCACCACCTATAAGCTCTTGGTTACAGGCATGACTGTCAACGATTTTCACATTCAGGACAGCCTATTATGCCACTTGGGCCATCTCTGTGTTCCTACAAGCGAGCGTGCAAAGTTTATTTGGGAATCCCACTACAGTTAGATGGAAGGACATTTTGGCGTGCGGAATTTGGTGGTCATTCTTCAGAAACATTTTTATTGGCCAAAACTTTGACAGGACATCAGCAAGTATATCAAATCTTGCACTTCCTGTGCCATTTTCAAGCCAACCATAAAAAATCAAGGCTTATACACCCCTCTTCCTACCCCCGAGAATCCTTGGGAATCTATCTCAATGGATTACATGTCTAGAATTTCGTCCACCAGGCAAGGAAATGATTGTGTATTTGTGGTTGTTGATTGGTTTTCAAAGATGGCCATCCTCATAGCCCGCAAGAAGAATATCACAACAACATATACTGCCAAGCTCTTCTTCAAAAAAGTGTTGGTCCACTTTGGGATATCACAAACCATCATCTCTGACCGGGACAATAGGTTCCTCTGCACATTTTAGTCGATTCTCTGGTCACTGTTGGACACCAAGCTCACAAAATCCACTTTTTTCCACCCCCAAATAGACGTTCAGACAAAGGTCATCAATCAAATTCTTGTGCACATCCTATGCATGCACAAATCTAAGCATCCACATATATGGGGCGAGATTCTCCCCTATGTTTAGCACAGTTACAACAACGCTCTCCATAGTTCCACCAGCCATAGCCCATTTCAGGTGGGGTTGGGATTCCAACCCTTGGGACCCATTGATATTGCACTTCCTCTTGCCACCACAGAGACATAATATTACCATGATCATTCTGTGATCAACAAAGCCACCATATTCATTGAGCGGATTCAACACATCTGCCAATAGGTCCAGGAGATTTTGCAGAAATCCAATGCTAAGTACAAGAAGTGCCATGATCAACACAAGGTACCACACCAGTAGTATGGTTACATTTGCAGAAGGAGCATCTCATAGAGCCCCATTAGAATATCTTCCCACTTCGATATGGGCCTTACACTATCACCAAGGCCATGGGTAGCAATGATTTTGAGCTCAACAATCCACCCTTCCTTGGCATGCACCCAGTGTTCAATGTTGACCTCCTTCGACCATATTTTCCACCATTATTGGACACCTCATATATTGCAGAATAATTGAAACATACAAATCTCAACCATGACTCCATGGAACAAGCATCCACTAATCGTATAGTGGACACACAGGTCAAGGGTACTCGCCAGTAGAGGATCCAGCTTTATCGGGTTGTCAAGGAAGGGAAACTCCTACACCAAGGCAAGTGGCTCACCCAAGTCCAAATCCAATAGAAGTTTCCTCACATGATGGGGGAAATCATTGAAATGGATACCACTGCTTATTAAGGGGGGAGGATTGATCTAGTTGGCTATTGGTGGCCACCCACCTATTCCAACTGACTCCTCTTGTTAATTTTTAGTTCAACACGTTCTTCTGTACTTCTTTGTAATTGTAGGTTCTACACTTCTGGGGTTGTCTGAAGCCCTACACATCTTCTAGGTGGATATTGGTGGCGTCTCACCTAATCCAACTGGCTTATTTTATATGTTTTCATGTCAGCACATCTTGTTGTACTTCCAGGGATGTTTTGGAGACCTAAAAAGTGTTTTTTTGGCTCGCCACAGTGAAACTGTAGATGAAGCCAAAGTTTTATAGAGGAATATTTATTTCTCTGAAATACCTTTCCAATGGGTTATCACACGCCTAAAACAAAGTTCGCATGCAAAAGTTACGACCCCGAGAAGTTGAGGTACCAACTTACCCATAGGAGCCCACATGACTTTTGACGTTTCACCTCCTAAGGTTAGGTTTTTGGATGTCTAGGGTTTTGGAATTCATGAGTAATATAAAAAATTCCTCTAGAGCCTCATTGTAATTCATTATGCTCAGACGAATGCATGTAGCAACCACATCTCTTCTCAGAGACAGTTAACACCATTCGAGCAAGTGTTTTAGTTCTACAGTTTTACAGTTTCAATCTATTTCATTATTCAATAAAAAATATTGTTCACTGTATATCTATGTTATTCTTCATATATTCAAGTTTATTGTATTCATTTTGTTAATCAGTTCATTCCACCCCTAAATCCATATTAGTGGTATCAGAGTGGTCTTCTCTTCATTTATTTGTCTTCGTGCATGTCCCCAACAAGATCTAGGTACAAGAAGTTGGGACTCAAACCAATCGAGCCATTGAAATATCGGTCACACCGAGCCCGACAACAACCCATGGGGGACAAAAAGAAAGATGATTGAGTAGATATCCTATTAAAAATTTTCTCTAGGAAGCCCTCATGCGATAAAGGAATGAAATGATGGACAACTTCGCGCAAATCCTTCGACAACTTCCCAAAGGAGAAGCATCTTCATCAAGAGGCCATGCAACCCCCTTCAAAGTACATGTAAATTTTGATATTTATTTGAAGGAATGATAGATGCAGATGTGGTAGATAAATGGTTGAATCTGTTCCAAGGGTATTTTTCGATCCACAATTTTTCCAATAGGGAAAATATCACTTTTTCACTCCTCAAGTTCGTTCCACATGTTAAAGACTAGTGGGATACTTACTTTGAGAAAAGGGTCATAGAGGAATCTGCAATTTTTGTGGTGGCCCCTACATGGGATTTCTTCCAGGACGCCATTAAAGAAAAATACTACCTTGTTGGAAGCTACGAGGACCAGTACACCAAACGGACCACCCTATGTCAATAAAGGGACTAGACTGTACCATATTTCACCAATATTTTCCATACCTTGCGCACCAAATTGGGTATCAAATACTATGAGCATCATATGGTTCTCAAATACTGTGGTTGTTTGCATAGATACATTCAAACAAAAATCGATTTTATGGACATCTCCTCATTGGGCACAACTTATAGATACATTGTCAAGATCGGGCATAAATTTGAGAAGAAAAGGTGAGAGTTTGGATTTGCAAACCCCTCACAGCCGAATAAAATAAAAGGCGACCCCAACCCACACAGCAAGGGACCAAGTTGAGATGGTTTCCTTCAAGACAACAATTCCAATATGCAACACAAGAAAGTAAATTAGAAGACGAAGAAGGACATGGGAAAATGGTGTGAGTATCATAAAATCCCTTGGCACAACACCAAAGAATGCCACTTCAAGAAGTCACTCATGGATAAACTGAAGACTTCTGAGACAGAGGTCGATTCTGATTCTGAATAAAATTCTGAAGTAGGGAATCATATTATTGATGTTGAACCCAGTGCCACTATCGCTACCACCAAAGTCCAGCCAAGCGAACCCAGAAGAACCATAAGAAGGGGAATGCCTCTTTCACTCACAGATGTGGGTAAAGGGAGCTTCACTTAATTTCATTATCGATAGTGGTAGTCATAAGAACCTGATTTTAGAAGAGGTTGTCAAGCGGATGGACCTACCAATGACACAACATTCATAGCCCTACACATTCGACTGGCTTCTCCAAGGAAGAGATCTCTGTGTCAATAGTGTTGTTTTCCCTACAACATAAATCCTTTCAAAGATGAGGTACTATGTGATATTTATCCCCTTGAAGTTTGTGATGTTCTTTTAGGAAAACCATATTTGGTGAAGCGTAATGTTATGTATGAGTCTAGACCCCGCAATGTTATTATTACTTGGGGTAGACAATTGTATAGGATACCAGAGGTAGCACCGCCTATTGTTATTTCTTTAATCTCTACTAAGAAATGCAGTAAAGTCATTTCACAAACCAGGAAGTTCATCTTCTTTGTCATCCATGATCATAGTAAGAAGAAGGTCACTGCCACATCTGTGGGCTCTACACAGAGCATCTCTTTATAGAAGAAGCAAGTGTTGGGATCATGGAAGAATACAAAGGCATATTTTCCTCACCTATAGGGGTACCAACACACTACCAAGTCAAACATCCAATTTATATGACCCCCGACGCACCTCTACGTAATGGACCAGTCTATCGTCGCTCACTAATGGAAAATGATGAAATCAGGCATAGAAGAAGGACGAGACTTGGCAACTCTTCATTGATTACAAAGCCTTAAACAAAATCACAGTTAGGAACCGATACCCCATTCCCAGGATTGATGACCTTCTTGACCAACTCAAGGGGGAAAATTTGTTCAACAAGATTGACCTAAAGTCCAGGTACCATCAGGTTCCCATCAAACCAACTAATATATGGAAGACAACCTTCAATTCTAAATAAGGTCTCTTCGAATGGATATTTATGTCTTTTGGGTTAACAAATGCACCAACTACTTTGATGAGGTTGATGGATGATGTATTGAAACCCTTTACCAACTCCTTTGTGGTGGTATATTTAGATGACATCATCATATTCAATAGAATGTGGGAGGATTAAATGCATTATATTCAACAAGCTTTGAGCACTCTGCGACAACACAAGCTATATGCCAAGTTGGAAAATTTTTCTTTTGGCATGAACATTGTTGATGAGAATGGAGTACATTTTGATCCAGCTAAGACCCAATTCATCTGTAATTTGCCAACCCCAACCACTAATCCAAGTGGATATTGGTGGCCACCCACCTATTCCACGGGCTTGAAAAACAATTTTCCATCTTGGCAGATTTTCGATAGTTTTTTGGGTTCCAAACTTCTAGGGCCATTTTGAGGCCCTAAACAATGTTTTTTGGGGATTTGGGGTCCAGATAATTGCCAAAGGCACTAGCCTAGACCATTCGAAAATCATTCTTCTCAGTGTATTGAGCTCCCCAAATAGAGATCGTATGCAAAATTTATGCCCCGGGGAAGTTGACATACCAACTACCCCCATCGAGGCCCGCAAACCTTTTGGATTTTCGTCTTTTAGGGTTAGGGTTTTGGATTTTTCTTATGTTAAAAAGGCCTTTGGAGCCTCATTGTAACAATCATATTCTTGTGGATGTGAGTAGCCATCACATATTTTCTCAGAGATAAGATGCCACCATTCTAGCAAGTCTTTCACTCTGTAATTTTACAGTCTGCACATTTATTTCATTAATAGAAATCGTGTATTACTGTATCTCTGTGTTTATGGATGCATCTCTGATACATTTATGTTATATTATTTGATATCTGCGATATATCTGCACATTTCTTAATTATATATCCACTCTCATTTCATGCCAAAAAATAATCTGAATCAACCACACTAAGTGAGCTTCAGAGCTTCTTGGGACTAGCCAACTTCTACCGATGGTTCATGTTGTGATTCTCCCATATTTCATGGGCCCTCAGCCAAGTGACCAAGCACGGTGGTAGGGCCAAGTTTGATAAGCTGAATAAACTCTTGTGCTCAACTCTAGTACACTTCATTCCCGATCGACACCAACCATTCGAGATTGAGACTGATGCATATGAATATGTTGTGGGTGCAGGTCTCACTAAACACGGTCATCCAGTGGAATACCATAGTGAGACACTCTCATATATTGTTCAGAAATACCCCACCTATGACCAGGAAATGTATTCCATTGTACAAGCCCATCGTCAATGGAAACATTACATTTTGGGAAAGGAGATGATCAAACACATTGATCACAAGCCTTTGCAGTTCATACAAACACATGGGAAATTGCAGAACGACCGCCATCAGAAGTGGTCCACCTACCTGCAAACATTTCATATCAACATCAAGTATAATAAAGGTATCTCAAATTGTGTCATCAACTACCTCAATCGACCTCATGTGGTTTCACTCACCACTATGCTCCATTCTTGTGGACATGAAACATCTGAGTGGCCCCAACTTTATTAGCAATATCCAAACTTTGCCACCACCTATCATCTCTTGGGTACAGGCGCAACTGTCACCGATTTTCACATTTAGCATAGACTATTATGGCACCTGGGCCATATCTATGTTCCTACAACCGAGCATGCAAAGATAATTTGGGAAGCCCACTACAGTCAGATGGCAGGAAATTTTGGCATGGAGAAAAATGTGGTCATTCTTCAGAAACAATTTTATTGGCCAAACTTCGACAGGACGTCAGCAAGTATATTAGATCTTGCACTACCTGTGCCATTTCCAAGCCAACCATCAAGAAGAAAGGATTATACACCCCTCTTCCTACTCCCGAGAATCCCTGGGAATCCATATCAATGGATTAAATGTCTGGCCTTCTGTCCACCAGGCAAGGAAATGACTGTGTATTTGTGTTCGTTGATCAATTTTCAAAGATGGACATCCTAACAACCTGCAAGAATAATATCACAGTGACAGATACTACCAATATATTCTTCGAACGCGTGTTGGCACACTTTGGGATACCCTAGACCATCATCTCTGATCGGGACAACAAGTTCCTCAACACATTTTGGTCGATTCTTTGGTCACTGTTGGACACCAAGCTCACAAAATCAGCTGCTTTCCACCACCAAACAGACGACCAAATAGAGGTCTTCAAATGGATGATTGTGCACATCCTACGCATGTACACCTATAAGAATCCACATACATGGGATGAGAGTTTCCCCTATGTTCATCACAGTTAAAACATGGCTCTCCATAGCTCCATCGACCATAGCCCATTTCAGGTGGGGCAGGGATTCTAACCCTTGGGACCCATTGATGTTGCACTTCCTCTTGCCACCACACAGACAGACTCTTCCCATGATCACTCTACGATCGACAAAACCACCAGTTTCATTGAGCAGATTCATCACATCCATCAACAGGTCCATGAGATTTTGTAGAAATCCAATGCTAAGTACAAGTAGCTCCATTATCAACACAAGGTACCACACTAGTTTCAGGTCAGCGACAAAGTTTGGTTACATTTGTAGAAGGAGCGTCTCACAAGGCCCCATCAGAAGCACCACCCACTTCGATATGGGCCTTACACTATCACCAAGGCCGTGTGTAGCAATGATTTTGAGCTCAACACTCCACCCTTCATTGGCCTGCACCTAGTGTTCAATGTGGACCTCCTTGGACCATATTTTACACCATTATTGGACACCTTAGAGATCACAAAACAACTGACACCCATAGAGCTCAACCAAGACTACATGGAACAAACATATACTAATCATATAGTGAACACACAGGTCAAGGGCACTCGCCAGCAGAGGATCCATACTTATTGGGTTGTCAAGGTATGGGAACTCCTACACCAGGGAAAGTGGCTCACCCAGGGCCAAATCCAACGTAAGTTTTCTCACTTGGTGGGGGAACTCAACACAATGGTCTCCATTGTGTTGAGTNCATATAGTGAACACACAGGTCAAGGGCACTCGCCAGCAGAGGATCCATACTTATTGGGTTGTCAAGGTATGGGAACTCCTACACCAGGGAAAGTGGCTCACCCAGGGCCAAATCCAACGTAAGTTTTCTCACTTGGTGGGGGAACTCAACACAATGGAGACCATTTCTTCCTAACGGGGGAGTATTGATCCAGGTGGCTATTGGTGACCGACCACCTATTCCAATTGGTTCCTCTTGTCCATTTTTAGTTCAACACATTCTTCTATACTTCTTTGTAATTGTGGGTTCTACACTTCTGGGATGTATGAATCCCTACACATTGTCCAAGTGGATATTGGTGGCCTCTCACCTAATCCAACTAGATTATTTTGTATCTTTTCATGTCATCACATATTGTTTTACTTCCAGGGCCTTTTGGAGGCCTAAACAATATTTTTTGGGCTCGCCATAGTCAAACTATAGACAGAGTCGGAGTTTGACGACAAAATTTGTATTTATCTGAAATACCTTTCCAACGAGATATCACACACCTATAACAAAGGTCATATGAAAACATTACGACCCTGAGAAGTTGAGGTACCAACTTACCCATAGGGTCCTACATGACTTTTGACATTTCACCTCCTAGGGTTAGGTTTTGGATGTCTAGGGTTTTGGAATTCATGAGTACTATCAAGAAGGCCTCTAGATCCTTATTGTAATTCATTATGCTCAGATGGATTCATGTGGCAACCACATCTCTTCTCAGAGATAGGTACCACCATTCGAGAAAGTTTTTCAATTCTGAAGTTTTACAGTTTCAACCTATTTCATTATTCAATAGAATATATTGTTCACTGGATATTTGTGTTATTCTTCATATATTTGTGTTTATTGTATTCAATTTGTTAATCATTTCATTCTGCTCCTAAATCTGGATCAATGGGGCTATGTATTACAAATATTGGAAGTGGTAGATGAGTATCATTGACACAACCAATGTTGTGTATTTTAAATGCTTGTGTGGAGAATTCATGCTAGGTGTTTTTGTGTTGTCGGCTTGAATTTTCCATCTTGTTTTGCAATTTATTTATGCTATGGAGATAGTGAAAGTATAAATTTAGGGAGAAATGCATTATTTTGCATGTGTTGTAGAGCAATGTTGTTTTTAGGTTGGTGCATTGCACTGTGTTCCATTTTCTCTCTTTTTGGGGGGGTTTTGATTGTAATATATGTATATATAGCTAAGAAAGGAGAGCATTTTGCATTTTTCGTGGAGGTTTTTTCTATGGATATATGGAGACACTCTGTGTGGCTATGTCTTACACATCTCGGAAGTGGAATATCGATATCATTGACACAACCATTGTTGTGTTTTTTCAATGCTTGTGCGGAGAATTCATGCCAGTTATGGTCGTGTTGTCTCGTGCGTCTACACGACGAATTGTGATGGGGGATGCAATTTGGATGATATTACAATGTTTTTTCACGGGTTGATTTTGATGGATTTGCAAGAAAATTACTGTCATTTAGAAATTTTGTGTTGTGTGAGAGGCATAGTTGTGCGAAGGGCAGAGATATAGCGATTCAAAAACCTCCATCCAACCTAAAAAGTGGGCAAGTAATAAAGCTCGTGGCAAGCAAATTGTTCAAATAGCTTGTAGACCTAGGATTATGACAAGGAGAAGAGGAGGATGCCAATTCAAGAAAATGTATTTTACACATATCAAATACCTTTCGAATATAAATAGCCATCTATAAGTTTATATATAGGCAACACATTCGTTTGTCACTACTTCTAGATGTGTGGCATTTACTCCTAAGTTAGATAAAATCAATTTATTATAAATTAGTGATCTATTTTCGAAATTATGTTGCTTATCACAATGAAAGATGAAAAATTATTGGAAACACTGAGGTGTGGGAGGATGACCTATCCAGGTTCTTGACACAAGGCTTAGAAACATATCGTCTTAAGTACACCAAGTATAGTTGTGCAGGGTGCACAAGGATTATATACTTTCGACCCTTGCGCTGAGAATTCATGCAAATTATGGTCTGGCATTTTGGTTGCATAGAGACTTGTGAAATTGGCAGAGCAATATCATTAGCACTTCCACATAGGTGTATGCTATACATAGCCAATACTTTGTCTATTTAGCACTTGGTCTATACTCAAATCATGTGCGAATAATTGATATGTCTACTCTTTCGACACTGTCACAGTTATGCATCTAGAATTGTGTTTGATAGTATGTGCTCTATGTAGAGTGTAGTTACTTGGTTTCATTCATATTTTAATTGGCATTGGTGTAGTGTTTAAGCAAATCAATTCTATCTT
>JASDQU010504647.1:7245-17264 GCA_032191745.1 Picea mariana | reverse complement strand
ATCCAGGAAAGTTCAGAACACATTGGCTTGGGCCTTATGAGGTTTCCTATGTCACGAAAGGGGGAGTTGTGCAACTGAAGACTTTGAAGGAAGAGTGGAAGGAAGGTTTGGTGAATGGAAGCCAATTGAAATTGTACTATGACAAGCAGCTGCCTCCCATCCATCATTAAGATAAAAAGAAGAATGGTCCAGGTACCAAGTGCAGTTGGAACTGGGTACCAAACACAGAAAATATAGTCTGCACACAGTGGGGAAGGATAGAGAAGAAAGTACAGGCTACCCCACGCAGTCTAAAATCGAAGCAAAACAGAAGGTTCAAATATGAAGTGACTTGGGGCGAGTCACATGTGAGTATTGGGGGCATGTTGGCCCTTGGGTATGGCTTAAGGAAGAAAGTGAAGAAAAAGGAAGAGAAAATACAAAGTGTGAACTGCGCAGAAGACACATGGACTGAGATTGGGGCGAAGTGGCCAAAGAAGCAAAAAAGATGGAACAAAGTACGAGAGAGAGAGCCGTTGGATGAGAGAATTAAGGAGAACAGATCAACAAGGAAGATGGATCGAGGACAACTCATCAAGTGGAAAAATCCACCAATGGATGCTTTGGAGCACTTCACGGGAAGGAAGGAAAGACAGGCTGACGAAGCCTAGAAAACGCGGGTCAAGTTGACCTAGGGTTTTAGACACATAAGGTTTTGGTGTTTAGGGTTTTTACATCTAGGTTTCRAAMTAAGGTTGCCAGTGAGTTGTTGTAATGTATAAATAAAGGTCTAGAGGACCTGGGAGAGGGTTGTTGTTATTTTTATTGGTGTTAAGTTGATTGAGAGCTTTTCATTATTGTAGAGAGAGAGAGAAGTTTTGAGTGGGAGAGCCTTCTGGTATTGTAATATCTTCACCTGGGTGTGAAGATCAACCCTACAGCTGGGTGCACAAGGAGGGGAGAGAAGAAGAGAGAGAGAGAGATCTGTAAGCTAAGAGCGTAGATCAGAACTGTATTCTTTCACATCATATCAAGAAACACATTTCTGTGGATGTAGCCCTAGGGAGAGGGTGAACCACATATATCTTGTTGTTCTGTGTGGTTGATGTTGTGTTATTTTCTTTTATTACTTTGTTGATGCATTATTATGACTAGATCTGATATATAACTATGCGAAGTAGGCTTGCGCTTGGTAGAGAGTAGTTAGATCTCGGTGTGTTTTTTCCTTGGATCCACTTACATTTTCTCTGGTTGTAGACACATGTGTCATGCAACCCCCTATTGCTACTTCAAGTGAGACTGCACCTGCTTCACAAGTGTTGCCGAAAGGGCCAATAGTTAGGGCTTGTTGGTGTGTTGTTAAAGTTGAACCCTGGGTCTTCCCATGTGCCAACAAAAATGAAATGCCCTGATGGGACAAGCAAGTAGTAGCCACTAGATTTATGTAGCAGTTAATAACCACCATGCAGAGCATCAATCCACTGTGGTGGAGTCGTCAGGTATGCTAAATCATGTCAATGTTAAAATTTATTTGATTATGGTGCTACAAATAGTTTCATTTCACCTTGTGCATTAGAAAAGTGTGGGTTGGAAGCCTATGAGCACAATGACTTTAAGCAAGTCGATATGGCTTCAGGGGGAAAACAAGCGGTAGGACCTAGCGTCGATAATTTTCTAGTAGACCTGGGAGTGTGTACTACTAGGTTGAAGGTGTACGTCACTGCTCTAGGGATGTATGACCTAATCATTGGAATGGACTAGTTAGAATCCCATCGAGATTTGGTAGATTGTTTCATGTAGAGGATGCTTTGTGTTGATGATGAAGGTAGGTCAATAGAGATCCATGGGGTATGGAGGAAGGTGTCTCTATGCTTTATCTCGACCATGAAGGTTAAATGTTGCATGAGGCAAGGTTGTCGATTATATGTAGTGGAAGTAGTCAATGAAGGGAAAGGACCCTCCTTGGATCAGTATCCATTATTGTTGGAGTTTAAGGATGTTTTTCTGAAAGAGTTTCCTCGGTTAACTCCTGAGAGGGAGCTTGATTTTACCATTGAGATAAAACCCAGTGCAGATCCAATTTCCAAGACACCGTATAGGATGATGGTGTCGGAACTTTGTGAGTTGCAGATGCATTTGAAGAAACTACTTGACTTAGGGATAATAAGGCCTAGTGTCTCACCTTGGGGCACACCAGTAATTTTTAACAAGAATAAGGATGGTTCCTTACGACTGTGTATAGATTATAGGGACTTGAACTGTGCTATAGTGAAAAACAGGTACCCAATGCCACAGATAGATGACCTCTTTGATCAGATGAAAGGAGCAGCAATTTTCTCAAAAATTGATCTGCGATCAGGGTATCATCAGTTAAGGATTAAGGAAGAAGATATTCCTAAAACGACCTTTCGAACTCGATTTGGGAATTATGACTTCGTTGTAGTACCTTATGGTTTAACCAATGCACCAGTAGTATTCATGAGCCTCATGAATGGTGTATTTCGAAAGTACTTAGACCTCTTTGTACAGGTCTTTCTAGATGATATCCTCATCTATTTCAAGAACGAAAGAGAACACGAGGAACACTTATTAGTGGTGTTGTTGTGCCTTAGAGAGAAAAATTTGTATAGCAAGTTGTCGAAGTGTTATTTCTTCCAGAAAGAAATTCATTATTTAGGTCATAACATTTCCAGTGAAGGAATCTTTGTGGATCCAGAAAAGTTAAAGGCCATTATGGAATGGTCAGTGCCAAAAAATGTTCATGAGGTGAGAAGCTTCATGGGGCTAGTTGGTTATTATCGGAGGTTTGTGTAAGGGTTCTCTAAGATAGTGAAACCCATCACCACCTTGCAGCGAAAGGGGGTCAGGTATGAATGGATAGGGGAATGTGATATTGCATTCATCGAGCTTAAGAGGTGTAACATCCAGCAATTGCGCGCACTAAGTGAACTTATTCTTTGAGGATAGTTTCTTGCAAGTGATCCAGATTATTATACTATTGGTCGTTTGATTATGATTATGAGGCATTATGGATGTGATTATATGTTATTTTGTGTATTTACATAGACATGTACTATTGACTGGGTTCTCCTGAGTGTGCAGAAATTGGACCTCAAGGATGCAGATGCATCGATGAAACCCCTTGGATTCTGGATCGAGTCAGGGAGTAGACTATTGGGGTTTGATTGTTGTTGATATGGCATATGCACATATGATTATATGTTATGATGATTGATTTTATTTCTGACATGATTCGTTGATGATGCAGGCTGACGATAGCTTGTTGACCAGAATCACATGTGGAGTAAAGGGGTCACGCATGACAACCAGAGACGTTGAAGGAGAGGTGTGAACAAAAACCCTACCACAGCCTACTAGCACTCCCATCGTGGCTTGAACTGTAGGTTAACGATTACCTAGTTCAAGAAGACCCATGATGTTGTGAGGGTAGACTGTGACAGTCGCTCACGATGATTCTAAGGGGTGTGCAATAAGGCATGGGCCTTATTCCTTAGAGGCCCTTAGTCTCCCACAAGATCACCTGGTGGAGTATTGACTCTAGGGGTTTTTTATGTCTACCAATTCAGTCAAGAGGTGAGTGGCACCCTTGGAGCATGTAGTGTGTCGTGAAGGGCATGTCGCGTAAGGAAATTGGAAAGAGGCGAGTGGCACCCTTGGAGCACGTAGTGCGTCCTGAAGGGCACGTCGCACAAGGAAAACAGAAAAGGAAAGTGACACCCTTGGAGCACCTAGTGCATCCTGAAGGGAATGTCGTGATTTCAACAGGTAAGTGAATAAACCTAGACGGCCTTAGAATGAATGATGTTTCAAGTAAGATTGTAAAAAAAGAACATTTTCCCTAATAAAAATGTTGCTCAATCTAGAAATTTAAAATCTAGGTCTAAGTGATACTTGTGGAAAAAATAATATAATCATAATTAACCATGTGATGAGAAGGGGGTAAGAAATTCAATTAATTTATTAAAATCAAATTATATTGAGGGATTAAAATTTTAAAAGGGAATTGATTGTTTTTCTACTTATGCTAATTAAAAATTTTAATAAAAAGGAAAAAGGGGTAAAAGGTAATTTTTCCACACTTGCTAATTTAAGTTTTAGATAAAAAGGGGAAAAGAGGGAAACTTAAAAGAAATAGGAAACTAAGGGGAAAAGGGGGAAACATAAGGAAAAAGAAGAATGACTAACTTAGCAAGGAATCTTGCCTTTAAGAACTTTCTAAATATGAACTCAACTAGGAAATTAGTAAGGGCATAAGTCATTTAAAATGTGTAAGGGAATATGGGGACACCAAGGAGAAATTTTAGGAATGTTTTTAGGTGGGTGAGGGAAATAGGAATAATTAAATAATTAATTAAATTAATTTTTGGTGCAACTAGGTGACATGTGTACGGGTGAGGTTTTTCTGAATTAAACTAATAAAAATAAATTAAATGGGAAATTGGTAAAGAAATCACTTAGAAACTCTATAAAAATAATGGAGGAGGAGGAGAATGAATCTCTTATTTTATGCGTAACATTACGCTGCAGAATTTTTGACTTGATTGACTTATCTTGTGGGAGTTGGGATACCCAGCTCGAGTAATGAGTGGTAGCTCGACCTTGTGAGGCAATCTGGGAGCTAGTTGTTATTTGGTATAGTGGACGTGGCTCCTTTGCGGCTCAGTGGGACTCAGGGGGAAGACGATTACCCCTAGCATTGGCTGGGAGGTATCAGTGAAGTCACATCGGTCGGCAAGCGGGAGCTAGACAGAGCGCACGCGGGACAATGACTCGGAGTTATCACCTTGGGCTACAGTACGCATGCTTTTATTCTGAATGGTAGATTAATATTGTTCTTGCGCTTCAATTACTGTACTTCTATTGTGTAAAAAGAAAATGTGTTCTACTCAGCGTTTTTAATCAAGAACTAAAAGTCATCATAGCTTTATGCTCATTGCTTGAATTGATTTCTCTGGCTATCGATCCTTGATTGCTATGACTATTCTGGTTTTTTTTATTGGTTTTTATGAAGAGTTTGAGCTTTGTATTTCATCCTCATCCCTATATCATTAGTCCAGGCTTGAGCAGTCAGCCAGGAGCCGAATATATGGTCGTCACTTCGGTGCTCATCATCTCTGCTTTTTTGTGCATGGATGATGAGCGAAAGATGTTTTTGCCCAGTTGTATACCCCATTGATTGTTATAGGTTGATTGATAGTTGGTGTGCCTTCTTTTGATTAAGTAATTCTGCTATTGTTATCATTCCTCTCCGCGAACTGTGTAATACCCTCTATGTTTTTCTTTAACTCTACGTTTTACCATTTTACCGACCGCATTTTACCATCTACTTGACCACGATTTACCCTTTTACAATCATCAATTTACACTTTTATTGGACCGCGACTTTTCCTTGCTTTAGACTACAAATTTATTTCATTATGATAGCATTATCAGTTTTTATTTTTATCTGTGTTATCAGTTGATTATGTATCTGCATTTTATTTTTATGGCAGCGTTATTAGATTTTCCATTGACAGTGTTATCAGCGACCCCTTTAATAGCTCTCACTTGTACCTAACTGATTTATAATAATAAGACCCACAGTGATAGAAAAATAACATATATTCAGATTGGGTTCAACACATTCTAGACTGTGWTTTCAGCCAATTTATAGTTTGTGTCTTCAGCGTATGTTTAAGCAATGAGTAATTCATCATATTGGCTACGTTTTTTTTTTCTCCTTGAATGYCTGCGTATTTACTGGGTAATGTTGGCGTAATGGTGGGTGCGATTACTGTGTAATGGGGGAAAATGGGTAGCGTAATTACTGTGTGAAGGGAAGTGATTTTTCTGTGCCTTGGTGGCATTTYGTTTGTGTAATGGTGGATTTGTAATTGACAGTGATTTTTCACACAGTCATTTCTAATTTGTAGCCAGCGATTGCCTAAATACTGGATAGTGATTTCTTATACCTTAAGACGAAAATTCCAAATGTTTAAAGGATAGCGATACTGCATGTCTCGTGACAACGATTTTACTTTGCTCTATGACTGTGATTTTTAAAATCGTAATTATCTGACAACGATGTTGTAGATTTGTATGGCAGCAACTTGTAATTATTGTATGACAGAGATTTTGTAAGCTAACAACGATTTTAAAAGACATAGAGAAGAAATCTCATACATTTAGACTGCAAGATTTTATTCTATGTGTTCTATTAATATCATTATTAGTTGATTGTATTGAATGCGCTTATCTATTAGTATCGTGTCATATTGGTTAGTTGACAACACTTTAAAATTTGTCCCAATTTTAAGACAACGTTACCATTCTTTATCTAGACAACAACTTCATCCAATGTATGAAGACAGTGAGTACGTCTTGACTGTGTGAGTGGGTTCCTTAGTCTATTGGTGTGCGGATATTATTAAATTATAGTAATATTTTATCATGGTATGTGTGGTTTCTTAATATTAAATGGTAGCAAGGAATTATCAACAGGTGGGGGCTCATAATAAAAATYTTGGGAGAGGCATTTTTGTTTATTATTTTAATCAATCTTACCTTAAATCTCTGCATATCAATAACCTATTGAAGAGATGCCATCACAACGATCCGCATACATTTTGTAAGAAATTCCAAAAACTTAAATTTATACCTAATTTTACACAGTTCACTCRTATTAAAATCATGTCTTATGTCTCCCTCCATACCGTTTAATTGCCAGTCATGTTATGCACACATTTCACCCTCATCGATTTGTTAAATGAACCTCTTGTGTAATAAATTCTCCAATTCAACTTTCTGCTCAATTTAAATTAAAGACTAATTACTTGARATAAGAAGAGTAATGTTACTATAAGGAAGGGTGAGATGCATMTTATTGTCCATTAATAAAGTGATTATGATATATGTTTCTTTCATCTGTAACCTTGATGTTACATATGTGACCTGAATAATACTTGTACCAAAAGATATTTTGAAACAATTCTTAATTACCATTTTCACAATTTTTATCAACTAACGGTATTAATTAATTATATTTATTATGAAAGGGGTTTTCAATAAGAAACTATATGTAATCAAGGTGGAATTTTTAAATTACAAAGTTCATCATAAAGTTAAAGATGAGAAAGAAGCTAATATTTTAAAATGGTGTTGAATTTTTATTTTAATCTTCCTTAGATGTTAATTAGATATATTGATATACCTCATTTAGATAAAATAGCCTGCCTCTATCCCTATCTTCCTTACATAGGTGTGCCTTAAGTCGGTTGTAAGTAGCGGTTGGTCATAGTTATTCCACCACACTTGTCACCTTGCAGGAACAAGAATCCTACGGTTAGTTGCGCAAATTTTTAAATTTGAGTAGGGTCACCTTCTGTCTTGTCCATTGATTGCCTGGGGGCGTGGGTTTAGTCTTTAGGTTGTTGCTAGTTAAATTCGATCTCCTAGCGCGTTGGATTGTCTTGGGTTGTAACACCTTCATGCATTGGGTTTGCGTGCCATAGAGGTTATATTTACTGGTCGTCGAGGCCGTTGTTTCGGGATGGTGGATGTTGTCCTTTAGCTTGTAGGTGTTGTCATGTTGTGTCGGGAGGGTAGTCCTTTATCTCTGTCTTTGATTTCCACATGTTTTGACCAGTTGCACGATGTGCTAAGTGGGTTGAGTCATTGTTGATCATTGCCTAATCTATGTGCGTGGTGTTCGTTGTCATGTTGTGTGGTTTAACTGTTGTTGGCATTGCCTTCCCACCTAAAACAAAGAAAATTTTGCACTTTTCTCTTTGCTTGGTGTCGTAACGATTGGAGTCGTTACATATGGTATCAGAGCGGGTTCAACCTGCGACTTGGGATCACTACAACATCCCTTGATGTGATATTGATTATAATGTTACTAATTAAGTTGACTTGTATTTGTGCAGGTAATCATGGTTAGAGGACATTGTGGAGGCAGACGACAAGGTGCTAGGAGAGGAGGTGTGACACCCCCAGTAGCATCCATGCCTGAGGGGTCTAACCCTCCGGGAGACGAACAGGTGTTCGGCCAGGAGCAGATAGTGGTGGGTGATGTGATTGGGCTGATGAGGTCCTTTCAGTGGATGTCTGAGGCATTGATCAGTCATTTGGACAAATATGAGGTCAGGGCATCGACACCCCCCGAGGGTCCACCGCACGCTCCAATCAGTACTGGTAGCATTCACCGCGAACTTGAGAAGGTCAAATTTCCTGAGTTCTTTGGTGCCCCAGATGACACAACCACCAAGGCATGGTTGGAGAATCTGGTGATACGCTTTTCACTTCGTGACTATACCTCCAACATGAAGGTCTGCATGGCGGTCTTTCAACTGAAGGGGAGCACTCTTCTATGGTGGAAGACGCTCCTGCCACAATTGAACATGGTCATCAAAGACGTGTCGTGGGAATTGTTCAATGAACGGTTCCGAGAGAGGTACCTATCAGAGGAATTCATTTAGTGTCAGCTCAACGAGTTCAACACATTACAACAAGGCGGTCGTACAGTGCCCGAGTACGAGGCTCATTTTATGGAGTTGCTTTGGTATGCTCTACACCTTAATACCGAGAAACTTAAGGTCAACATGTTCTTCTTTGGCCTTAATGTCAGCATATGTGCAAAGGTTAGGATTCTGATGCCTCATACCTTGCATGATGTCATCTAGAAGGCCCTCATAGTAGAGGAGGAGCTTATCAGTAGGGGTCAAAGAAGGACACCAGCGAGACCATTAGGGCATGTGTCATCTAGTATGCAACAACACCAGACACCAGCTAGATAGACGTCAGGATATCATGGCTTCCAGAGAGGATCCACTTTCACTACACCTCGGCAACCAGTGCCTCAGCAGCATACTTCTTACCGAGGACCACAACACCAGCAGCAGCGTCGACCGTAGCAGCAACAGTTTAGGCTTGTTCAACAGAGCAGACCAGGATTCCAGGTCGGTGGGCCATTAGCTTCTACTTCGGGTACCAAGAGTGTTGGACCAGAGAAGGGGTGTTGGACTTGTGGGGAGCCACACTACTAGCATGACTGTCCAGTGGAAAGGACTAGAGCTTCTAGATCAGCCGGAACCACTACCGTGGGAGATTTGGGAAAGACCCATCAAATTCATGAAGCGATGAATAATCGTCAGGCAGAGCACCAATCGACTGTGCTCAAGACATCAGGTATCGTCGCTGACCAGACCCTTAGTATTTTGATAGATCCCAATGGTACCGAGAGTTTCATTTGTGGTGCAGTGCTAAAAATGATTAAGGTAAAGGCCGTCGAATAGGATGAGTTTAGCTTTGTAGAGATGGCTTCGGGAGCCAAACAGAAGGTTGGAGGGAAGGTGACAGGTTGTACCCTTAACCTGGGAGAGTTTTTCACTAGGGCCAACATGTACATCATGATTTTAGGATATTATGACGTTGTTATCAGTATGGACTGGTTGGAATCACATGAGACAATACTCAACTGTAAGACAAAATGGTTGAGCTTGGTCGATGATGAGGGATAGAGACATGTAATTTTAGGACGGAATCAGGGAGTTACCCTGAGGTTCATCTCCTCCTTGCAGCTACGGAAGAGAATATGCAAGGGATGTAATATTTATGTGATCCTTGCGTTAAACGAGAAGGGAGTAGCGGAAGGTCTAGAACACCTTCCTGTGGTGAGAGAGTTTGTGAATGTCTTCCCAGAGGATTTACCYGGGATGTCRACGGAGAGGGAATTGGAATTTACCATAGACCTAAAACCGGGGACTGAACCAATAGCGAGAATGCTTGATCGTATGTCGATCCCAGAGTTACAAGAGTTGAGGATGAAAATGAAGGAGTTGTTGGACCTGGGACTTATACGTCCAACTATGTCACCATGGGGTGCGCCTATTATTTTCATACAAAAGAAGGATGGGTTGTGGAGACTCTGCATTGACTATCGTCAATTGAACAAGGCAATGATCAAGAATTAGTATTCGTTGCCAAGTATTGATGATCTGTTTGATCAGATGAAAGGTGTGACAGTGTTCTCAAAGATCGAC
>JASDQU010504646.1:36520-49151 GCA_032191745.1 Picea mariana | reverse complement strand
TCTTTTGATTCACTACTGGAATCTCAAATTCTGATCCATAGGTCCTTCTTCTGCCATGACCTCTCTACATGTCTGTGACATTTTCCCCAACAGGAAATTACATTTTGGGTTTTGGGACATTTTGTTTCCCAATGTCAAGAGTCCTTTACTCCTCAACCTTCTGATCTCTGAAATGCGAAAATGCCAAAAAGGCTTCGATCAGCAATTAGCCCCTTGGGCTATGCCTTGGCCCCTATGACCACTTCTCATTTGACCACAGTCTTATTTCTTTCAGGATTTATCCATACAAGAGCTTGACCTCTTGTCAATGGGACTCCCGAATTCCCAATTTTTGAAATCGCGATGGACTCTTCCTTTCGGGATTTTCCCCGAAATCTTAGATTGCTGCCATGTGTCCTCCCTCAGATGGATGGTCCTCGTCGATTCACAATTTTACGACTTGCGACCCCCAGTGACACAAATCCTCTGTCAATTTGAATCCTCGGTATCTGAAATACCGATGGACTCTCGATCTCCGCCATGTGTCCTCCATGGATGGACGGTCTAGATCGTTTCGTGATTTTCGTGTCTGTTCATGAAGGCTTAACCCTCGTGCAACTCCTGAAAGATCCAATAGCTGTCGGGTTTTCTAACTAAAATCTGATGGTTCAGATCTGTCCTTCCTGTATGCTCCTCCTATGTTGCCTCCTAGACATGAGAAATCCAATGGTCTAGAATCTATCGGTTGATCTGATAGCAGTTGTGCTCCTTCTGAACTTCTGCACTTTCTTCTCAGACTTGGAAGAATTCTCAAAGTGAAAAAGGCCTCAACCTTTTCTCCTCTCCTATGCGAACTCTTTACCTTGAGTCTCGCTTGCATACATGAAAACGCTCTCCCTCCTGAGCTTTCCTATTACTCAGAGTCATAAGGAACTCTCTCCTTTTACCCTTTCTCCTTCAGATAGAGAATTTGATCCCCTCCCGACACTCCTTAGCTCAAGCAATCACTTCCTGTGTCTGCAGGGTGTTCAGCGACCCTATGAATATCCTTCCTTGAACTCTTCTCTATTTCATAACTCAAAAGAGTTATTTCCTATGCTCTGTCTACACACTAACTCAATGCCCTCCTGGAAAAGTGTCTTCTCATAGGACATTCAATAGTTTTGTCTTCTCCTCTGCACCCTATGCACCTACTCAATGCCCTCTTGGCAGAGCTCTCAAAATCCTTAGTGATTCTGGTTCTCCTTGAACTCGCAACACAGTTCTTCTTCAATGCAACCTGTGCATATGCTCAATGCCCACTTGGCAGATCTCTACAGAACTCATAGCAGAGTTTCTATCTGCAACTGTGTCTTCCCTACACAACCCTGCCTCCAAGTTGTTCAAAAACCTTGGGGTCTTCCTTTGAATTGATGATTTCAGCTACTGTGCCCACCTGGCATGCCTTTGTCTGAACCCGTAGAATTCAAAAATGCACTGTATGTGAACGGCTATTAGAACCCGCAGCGTTCTGCCACACCCTCTTGGTGTGAAGCCTCAAAGACCTCTAACCCTAAAATCAAACAACCCCTACAAATGCATACCTACAATATACATCTACAGCATATAAAGAACACATAAATGCATTCACACAACACAGATAATATGCAAGAAAAACTTCTCTGGCTTGTATTAATAAAATGTCTCTTTACAAAGGTGTTCTGAGTGCGGATTGTAACAAGGTCTCGGCTCTTCTCTAGTCTCTCTCTCTCTCTCTCTCTCTCTCTCTCTCTATGTTAATACAAAGAAGATATTTCAATCTTTTACATGAGGGGGCTCTTTGAGATCTTCCCTCCAAACTCACCTACCCTATTCAATTACATTGAATGGGATGTCTAGTCCAAAATCGGATCTAGATCTCAGCCTTGTAAACATTCAAGGCTATCTACTCTAATGCCTATGCAAATGCACGGCTCCATGGATCAACAGCCTACAACATTGATTACATTCAAATTTCAAATTTGAAATGAGGTTGTGCCTCTTCCCATTGAATGCGTGTGCTGATGCAGGCTGGCTGGCTGGCTGGCTGACATAGAGAGATGCTCCTGCATCATACTCCTCAGCTGAAAAATTCATGAGCTCCTGCTCATGTGCTTCCCATCTTAGTTGTTGAAATCCTCTTGGATCCTAAACAAATTTCTAGAGCTGTTCACCTGCTCCATCTCCCTGTTGTTTCTTCTTCTACTGCGTTGTTGCTACTGTTGCTGCTTTTTTTCCTAACTTATCCTTGCTGGTAGTCTTTGTTGACTCTATCATCAGTCTTCTGATCTTCTCGATCACTTTGTCCAGCTGCTCCAGTGGCTGGCCCTATTCATTCAGTCTTCTCAGCTGCATAATTTTTATTTTTTTTCTGCAAATGGGAAAATCATCATGATCTCCCATGTCATCCTCTTCATCTGCTTCCAATCTCAATTGTTGGATGTTCATGCCCTACACTATCACCCTTCTCTATAGGGCTTCAATCTGTTCACATAGATCAACAAAGCTCATGTTGTCTACCTCTTCTTCTTCAGCTTCTGCAAGCTCCAACACTGCAGTCTTTTCAGCTTCCTGGCTGAAAATATTGAGCCACTCCTCAGAATTCTCATCTTCTTCCCCTACTTGAGAAGCTTCTAATGTCTGCTCCAATTCTTATTCCCTAACATTCACAGTAGGTTGTCTTTCTCCTACTGTTGTTGCTTCATCTGCAACATAGATCTCTGCCTCCTCTGGGCTAAGTGGTAGGAATATCTCAATTCCCCTAATCATTAGAAGATTTCTTCAATATTCCTTCTCTGTCAGCTTCTCTGGCTGATTCAAACTCATGTTTGAGTTTATGAGACCCTCAAATAGTCCCATTTTTGTTCCCATGCCCACCTAGCAATTTGGTATTTTCCTACTGCCCTCCTGGTAGTCCATGAGATCCCGTAGTGACCTTGTCTCATTGCCTTCCTGGCAACATGAAATTTCCCGACTGTCCTCAGGATAGTCTGTGAGATCCTACAGAAATCTCAACTCCTTTCCCTCCTGGAAATTGGGAATTTCTGGGCTTCGCTCTAGGCAGTCCTTGTTATCTTCAGCTAATCCTAATTCATCTTCAACACCACTGATATTTCTCCTAGTCTCTGGTTCACATACCTGAACCATCTCCTCAAGTCCGTCGAGGTTTTCAACGTGCCTCAACCATCCTCTTAATAGCCTATGCTATCTTCGAGCCATCAACTCCTTGACTGGCCATTTTGCTTTCGGCTTCCTCATGGGCCATTCATATACTCATCTCGACTTGACGTTCTGCTGCATCCGTAATGCAATCTTTTCTATCTCTGCCCTTATATCAGTGAGCTCTTCATCTATTTCTTCTTTTCTCATCAGCTCTAGGTATTTCCTTCTAGCATATCTACGGCCTTCAATAGCCATATTGCTGTCTATCTTCCCTCCTGGAAAATCTACTGCTGTCACTCTACACCCTTGAGTGTTTCAACTTCTCCTACAGTCCTCCTGACTATCTTCTTGATTGTTTCCTACCTGTAAACAATCATCACAGAGTCTCCAACGCTCTGTCTTCCTTTGCCTTCTCCTCGCTTCCCTTGCCTAAAATCTACAGACAAGATTCAAGCTCTGATACCAAAACTGTGTGTATCAAAGTTCTCTTTCTCCTCCTGCTTCTTATGTCTGAGATATACAAACATAAACAAGATCTGATACCAAAACTAGTGCATCAGAATGCTCTTTCTCCTCTTGCTTCTTCTATCTGAGATATACAAACAAGAACAAGCTCTGATACCAGAAATGACGCAGACCCCTCCTGACCCTTAGGGCGAAGTCCACTCACAGGATCATTCAGAACCTTCCTCGAGCCAAAGCGACTCTTTTGATTCATTGCTAGAATCTCAAATTCCGATCCACAGGTCCTTCTTCTGTCAGGACCTCTTTGCACATTTGTGACTTTTTCCCTGACACGAAATTACATTTCAGGTTTTGGGACTTTCTATTTCCCGATGTCAAGAGTCCTTGACTCCTCGACCTTCCGATCTCCGAAATGCCGAAATGTTGAAAAGGCTTCGATTAGAAATTAGCCCCTTGGGCTATGCCTTGGCCCATATGACCACTTCTCTTATGACTGCAGTCTTATTTCTTTCGGGATTTATTCATACGAGAGCTCGACCTCTTGTCAACGGGACTCCTGAATTCCCAATTTCTGAAATCCCGATGGACTCTTCCTTTCAGGATTTTCCCCGAAATCCTGGATTGTTGCCACATGTCCTCCCTCATATGGATGGTCCTCGTCAGTTCGCAATTTCATTACTTGCGACCCCCAGTGACACAAATCCTCTGTCAATTCGAATCCCCAGTATTCGAAATACCGATGGACTCTCGATCTCTGCCACGTGTCCTCCACAGATGGACGGTCTAGATCATTTCAGGACTTTTGTGTCCATTCACGAAGGCTTAACCTTCATGCAACTCCTGACAGATACAATGACTGTCAGGTTTTCTGAATAATATTTGACAGTTCAGATCTGTCCTTCCTGTATGCTTCTCCTATGCTACCTCCTGGATGTGAGAAATCCAATGGTCCAGAATCTATCGGCTAATCTAACGACAATTGTGGTCCTCCTGAAATTTTGTTCTTTCTTCTAGGACTTGGAAGAATTCTCAAAGTGCAAAAGGCCTCAACCTTTTCTCCTCTTCTCTGCAAACTCTTTACCTTGAGTCTCTCCTACTTACATGAAAACAATCTCCCTCTTGAGATTTCCTATTACTCAGAGTCATAAGGAACTCATTCCTTTTACCCTTTCTCCTTCAGATAGAGAATCTGAACCCCTCTTGGGACTCCTTAGCTCAAGCAATTTCTTGCTGAGTCTGCAGGGTGTTCAACAACCCTGTGAAGATTCATCCTTGGACTCTTCTCTATTTCATAACTCAACAGAGTTTTTTGTTGTGATCTGTCTACACACTAAATCAATGTGCTCCTGGCAGAGTGTCTTCTCACAGGACATTCAGTAGTTATGTCTTCTCCTGTGAACCCTATTCACCTTCTCAATGCCCTCTTGGCAGAGCTCTCAGAATCCTTAGTGATTCTGGTTCTCCTTGAACTCGCAGCAGAGTTCTTCTTCGATGCAACCTATGCATATGCTCAATGCCCACTTGGTAGAGCTCTAGATAATTCATAGCAGAGTTTCTATCTGCAACTGTGTCTTCCTTACATAGCCCTTCCTCCAATGTGTTCAACAACCTTGAGGTCTTCCTTTGAGTTGATGATTTCAGCTATTGTGCCCACCTGGAACGCCTTTGTTTGAACCCGTAGCATTCATAAATTCACTCTCTGTGCATGGCTATCAGAACCCGCAGCGTTCTATCACACCCTCCTGGTGTGAACCCTCAAAGACCTCTAACCCTGAAATCAAACAACCTCTGCAAATGCATACCTACAACATACATCTACAACACATAAAGAACACATAAATACATTCACACAACAGACATAATATAAAGAAAAAACTGCTTTGGCTTGTATTAATAAAATGCCTCTTTACAAAGGTGTTTTGAACGCGGACTGTAACATGGTCTCGACTCATCTCTACTCTCTCTCTCTCTCTGTTAATACAAAGAAGATCTTTCGATCTTTTACATGAGGGGGCTCTTTGAGCTCTTCCCTCCAAACTCACCTACCCGATTCAATTACATTGAATGGGTTGTCTAGTCCATAATCGGATCTAGATCTCAGCCATACAAACATTCAAGGCCATCTACTCTAATTCCTATGCAAAGGCATGGCTCCATGGCTCAACAGCCTAAAACATTAATTACATTCAAATTTCAAATTTGAAATGAGGTTGCGCCTCTTCCCATTGAATGTGTGCACTGACGTGGGATGGCTGGCTGGCTGGCTGACATGGAGAGATGCTCCTTCATCAATTATCCATAATGAAATTTAGAAAGGAGAAAGTGATTGTCCAAATACATATCTCCACAGATGAGCGAATAAGTAGACATTTTGGTAAAGCTTCTATCCAAGATGAAAGAGTTTGTGTACTCAAGATGGAACTCGTGGAAACAACTTCCTTCATATTGAAAAAGGAATAAATGACTCTCCAGGTTAGGAGGGAGCATTGGAAATATTATTGAAACATTTATTCCTTAAAAATAGTCCAGATTGGACAGATTCTTTCCTGTTAATAAAGTGGAATGATATTTCTGATGGACAGTGACTTCCCATTATGGTTAAGATGGGTAGTAGTCTGATTGTTGATGTATCATATATAGAAACTTCCCATTGTGGTTAACATGGGGAGTGGTCTAGGGCAGTCTCTCTTCTTGAGGGTTACTCAAGAAGATTGGCCCACCTCGCTTTACAATGATTTCTCATTGTGGTTAACATGAGGAATGGTCTGTTTTGGAGGTTGATGCAGGACAATATTTTTCTCTTGGGGTTAATAGAGGAAATGGTCTGGACAGACATTCCTTAGGGTTTATACATTCTCTCTAGGGTGCACTTTGATTAGTGTAGGAGGAATGGCCCAGGGTGGGGAATGGTCCAAGCTCAGCAATCAAGGACAGACATTCCTTAGGTTGTATACATTCTCTCCAGGGTGCACTTTGATTAGTGTAGGAGGAATGGCCCAGGGTGGGGAATGGTCTAGGCTCAACATTCCTTAGGGTTATACATTCTCTCTAGGGTTCACTTTGATTAGTGTAAGAAGAATGGACCAGGGTGGGGAATGGTCCAGGTTTAGAAGACATGACAATTATTCTTCCTTGCTTGAGACGAATAGTCTAGATATCTCATTATTTACTCTGAAGGAAGATATTCTTTCAGAGCTCACATATGTGAGTGAAATATTGGCCCAGATGATTCAATTTATATCATAGCATTTTTTCTGTGCAGTTTGTTATCAGATGTTTGTTATGAAGACTAAATGACAATAGATGTTGACTACTGTGGTGGATATGTTCCACTGTTCGTGACTATACGTTGTTGATCAAGTACTTGTGTGTTACTTGGTGTGGTAGTGTACCAATAGATTATAGTTATGTACTACTATGGATAGACATAGTTGTGTTATATTTTCGTTCTAATTGCCTTGAAAACTATCAACAGTTTATTGGAAATAATCATCATCCAAACGAATGATAAATAGAGATTTTCCAGAATGAAAATGGTTCAAAGAATTTACTCCTTTAGATTATAAGAACAACTCTTGTGTCACTCTATGATATGAGTGACTTATCCAACATCATGTCTAATTACTTAGAATAAGTATGGTTTCAAGACATGATGCAACTGATGGTGATGGTGATGCTCATGATCTAGTCATGAGATAGTCTAAACGACTATGTTGATGCTATCGGGTAAATGGTATGCTTTTGTGCTCAATACCATTAACTATAATACCTCCCTAACTAAGAGGGAGTGTTAATATTATGGTAGTTGCGGGAGGTATCTACCTCCATGTGTAAACCTGACGAGGATAGAAGAATATGGAAAGAAAGAGAAAACCCTAATGAATTGGCTAATAACCCTAGAAGTCTTGTTGACTCAAGAAGATAATTTATATTAGGTTATTAGCCTCCAAGAGAAGAAGTCGGCCATAAATAATAATAATAAACTGAAAAGACATGTACCTAGAAGGCGAAGTTAGCCCCAACAAATCTGGCAGAACCACTATAAATACAAGGCGCTAGTTCTCATTTGACACATCTCAGAATTGCAGAGAAGCAACTGGTGTGCACTGCAGTTCCTAGTTTGGTGCGCACGTGTGGAGGAGAGCCGTAGGTGCAGCTACTGTAGCAACCAATTTTTATTGTTGGCTTGGACTATCTCTTGGCTAGGGTTTGAACTATCTGATCAGCTATTATTGGTGTTCTATCCTTGGAGGAAAATGCACTACACCTTGTTTGGCTATCTAGCCTAGGGTTTGCTTTCGGAGTAATTCTCAGTCAAGGTTAAGGTGCTCGGAGGGAGGCTTCGACCTATGGTTGGGTGACGAGGGTATCATCAATGGTAAAATGAGCACAATATTCTATATTCTAACACACATTACTATAAATATTTTCCTCTCAGGAGGAAAAGAAATAATAATGTGCAAATAATACAGTAGGCAACTACAGTTGGTGAGATGGCAAGGTCTACACCAAAAATCAACGCAACATTGGAAAATTGATAGAAATACCACCAGACATCAATGATAGAAATTGAAGGTATGATACATAACTAACCGATTATTTTTTTAATTGATCCAGGTGTTAGTTTAAGTTATATGTCAACAAGAGTTGTAGAAATATGTAAGCTACATAAGGAAAAGTTTGAAAAGTCTTGGTTAGCATAGTTAGCTACATGAACTAAAAGGACAATTATAGATCTTGTTAAAAACTGAGAACTTGGTATGAATGATTTAAGACCATAGATAGACTTAAAAATATTACCATTAGGATCTTACAATGTGATAATTGGTATGGATCGTATGGAAAATTTTAAAGTGGTCTTAGATTGTTATAATAAAATATTTACCTGTGTAGATGAGAGAGGTAACATTGTAAATATTAAAGGTGTATCAAGACTTCTTAGTATTAGAGAAATAAAAACCTTACAAGTTAAAAGATGCATTCGAAAAAGATGTAAACTACTTGATGTACACATAAATTATGATGAAAAAGAAGAAAGTAATAATGAGTTAGACAACTTTATAGTATTGCAGGAATTGCAGGACGTATTCCAGGATATTTCCAGACTACCTCGTAGGAGAAAATCCAATTTCTCCATAGACCTAATACCTTGAGAAGTACCTACTTCTATGCCCCCCTATAGGATGAATATCATAGAGTTAAATGAACTAAAAATTCAATTGCAAGAATTGATAGATAAAGAATATATATCCAACCGAGTGTGTCTCCATGGGGGGCACCAATACTTTTTGTTAGAAATAAATATGGAACTTTATGTATTTGTATTGATTATAGGAAGCTTAATAAAATGACTATTAAAAATAGATATCCATTACCTTGTATCGATGATCTGTTTGATCAAGTACATGGAGATACAATATTTTCTAAGATTGATTTATGTTCTGGTTATCATCAAGTTAGGATTAAAAATGAGGACATTTATAAAACAACATTTATAACAAGGCAGAGGTTTTACAAATTTGTCGTAATACCTTTTGGGTTGACTAATTCCCCAACTTCATTCATGTGCTTGATGAAAAGTATTTTGAGAAAGTGTCTAGATAAATTTGTGATCATCTTTATAGATGATATACTCATCTATTCAAAGGATCAAAAAGAGCATGAAGAACATTTTAGAATAGTATTAGAGATACTAAGAGAACATAAATTATATGGAAAACTAAGTAAGTGTGAGTTTTATAAAGATAAAATTTAATATTTTGGACATGTAATTTCCAAACAAGGTATAGAAGTTGACTCAAATAAAATAAAGGCTATAATGAATTGGCCTGAACCTGAGGATGTCTTGGATGTAAGATTATTTATGGGTATAACTGGTTATTACCAGAAGTTTATAGAAGGATTTTCCAAGATTGGATATCCTATAATATCATTGCAAAAGAAAGTAACTAGGTTCATCTAGTCTGAGAAATGTCAAAAGAGTTTTAACAAATTAAAAAACATCTTAACTACAACTCCTATTATAAAATTAACATAACTAGATAAATACTTTGTAGTATGTACATATGCATTCCGCGAAAGGTCTTGGAGGAGTGATAATTCAATAAAACCATGTAATAGCTTATGAACCATGGAAACTAAAGAAACATGAGGAAAATTACATAACACATAACTGGGAATTAGCTGCAGTAATACAAGCATTAAAAATGTGGCGACGTTATCTAGTAGGCCAATTTTTTTTACTATTGACGAATAACATTACCTTGAAATATCTTTTTGATAAACAAAGTTTAAATTCTCACCAAGCAAGGTGGTTAGCCTTCTTGAGCAAGTATGATTTTGAGATAAAACACATTAAGGGAAAGGAAAATAAATTTGCAGATGCATTAAGTAGACATGAAAGCCTAATTTATAAAATTACTAGAAGTAACTATGAAACAAATTTAGAAGAAAGGGTAAGGTTAGCAGCTGGAAAGACACAAAATATCAAAATATTAAGTTAAAAATTGATGATAATTCAGCAAAAACAAAATAATCGTATTTTAGATTCTCAAAAAATGGATTGTTAATGTATAAAAACATATTATATATATATATATATATATATATATATATATATATATATATATATTGTAACTAATGAAATTAAGCTATTAATTTTAGATGAGCTACATAAGAAACCATATTTTGGACACCTAGGTTACCAAGAATTGATTACTACGTTAAGAAAGGAATTTTGTTGGCCAAATATGAAAGGTGAAATGGCAGAGTATCTAGCTAGATTCTTAAAGTGTCAACAAGTTAAGGTTGAGCACCAACACTCAGCTGGATTAATAGAGCCTTTACCCATTCCAAAATGGAAATGGAAAGTGATAAGTATGGATTTTATTATCGGATTGCCTAGAAGTAGTAAACAAAATGATTCAATTATGGTTGTGGTTGATAAATTAAGTAAAGAAACACACTTCATACCTACGAAATCAACCTACAAAGATATTAATATAACATAAATATTTATGAAGGAAATATTTATGTTACATGGAATCCCTAAAGTCATAATATCTTAAAGGGATGTTAAGTTTACATGAAATTTTTGGAAGGATTTACTTAAAGGGTTAAAAACCCAATTGAACTTCAATACTGATTATCATCCACAAACATATGGGAAAACTGAAAGAACTAATCAGATTCTTGAATACATTCTTAGAATGCATGTTATAGACAGACTTGGTAAATGGGAAGGATATCTATATTTAGTTGAATTTGCTTATAATAAGCATTATCAAGTTTCAACAAAGCTTAGTCATTTTGAAATTTTATATGGTAGAAAATGGAATACAAATGTTTCATTGAGTAATCATGTTAACATATTGATGACCATATATGTTAAAATGCATGTAACTAACAGTGAAACAGGTACAACAAAACCTGAAATTATTTCAGGAAAGGAAAAAAAGTTATGTTGATGCAAAAAGAACTCCAAGAGAGTTCAATGTTGGAGATCATGTGTATATTGGAGTTAAACCTAAAAAGTGGTATTTCTGGCTGGGCAGGTATACTAAGTTATCACCTAGATATTTTTTTTTGTTCATGATACTTGCTCGAATAAGGCTTGTATCTTATTAACTTGCACTTCCAGCTATGGTAAAAGTACATGATGTGTTTCACATTTTATTATTGAAAAACTATATACATGAGCTTACTCACGTTGTTTATTGGAAAATGATACATGTGGAACCCGTGGGTGAGGTCCAAGTAGATTCGGATCATATTCTCGACAATAAGTAACTTACACTCTAGAATCGATTCATAGGATAGGTAAAGGTGCAATGGAAGCACCTTAGTCCAGAAGAGGCTACTTGGGAAATAAAAAGAAATATGAAGGAAGCATATCCATTTATGTTCCAGAATGGTATTGATAGAAACTAGTTAACACCGAGGACAATGTTAAGTTCTAAGGGGGGGTTGTATGTGATACCCCATGACTTGAAACTCTGACAACTATTATTATTTTTATTTTTAGAATTTTATTTATCTTTCCAAAAGACACTTTAGTCGATTGACCAAATCTAAAATGCAAAACTTTATTATTTTATGAAAATAAAGAACGTATGGAAAAACAGGCATATGTTGAAGAAGATGTTAAAGAGGGATTTAGGAATCCAAAATGGTTGGACAAGTGGCAGAAGACTGAGACAAGTTGTGTAGTTAACTCAACTACAAAAAGACACATTCCAGATTTATAGCAGAATCTTTGAACATGTGTAAAATTGAACTTGATAGTTGGTCAATGAGAAGGAGGCTCAAGAAAGTGTCACAAGTCCTAGGAAAAACTAAAAGAAATCATTGAAAGGGAATGGGATGTGATTCTATGATGAAAATTGATAGCTCCAAAAGGCTATGTATTGATTTTTTACTTGACACAAAGAAATCATATTTTTACACACAACAAGCTGGTACTCAGAATTTTGCAGGATGCCACATAGGAATCCCTTTGAATTATGAACTCATCCCTAGCATGACAAAGATTGACAGAGACTCTAGTCTAGGGTTGGGAGGATCAGAGTCTTCAACATGTGGTTTCCCCAAGTTCCATGTTTTACTTCCTTGTTATGAATATGTCGATATGAATGTTTACTATGTATTATTGTGTGTTACTGTGATTAGGATTAATGGTTATGAATTATTTAAAAGTGTAAATAAGTAATACTAGTAGTAGATCTATGTGTTATTACGAGAAAATAAATGCATACAATAGGTTCATACAGGAAGTTTTTTGGAAGAAAAACAATAGTTATTCTATTGTTAGATCTAAAAATAAAGTTGTATTGCCAGTGACAAACCAAATAAAAATCATGAGCAAGTCTAGTTATTAAATCGGGAAGTGGATCCAAATGCATAATTTGTATTAAGGAACAAAGTTCAAACAAAGATACAAAACCGTAAAAACATAGATAATAGTTTTTGAAGCCATGGAACTTTTAAAGAATATATATATATATATATA